>JAUIMM010003651.1:0-32330 GCA_031769625.1 Taudactylus pleione
GCACACAGATATACAGGTGTCACATATCGCATTATTCAGCGCAGTCTCCCATATACAGACTCAGGGAGCACACAGATATACAGGTGTCACATATCACATGACTCAGTGCATTCTCCCATATACAGACTCAGGAGCACACAGATATACAGGTGTCACATATCGACATTACTCAGCGCAGTCTCTCATATACAGACTCAGGAGCACACAGATGTACAGGTGTCACATATCACATTACTCAGCGCAGTCTCCCATATACAGACTCAGGAGCACACAGATATACAGGTGTCACCTATCACATTACTCAGCGCAGTCTCCTATATACAGACTCAGGAGCACACAGATATACAGGTGTCACCTATCACATTACTCAGCGCAGTCTCCTATATATAGACTCAGGATCACACAGATATACAGGTGTTCACACGTCACATTACTCAGCTCAGTCTCCCATATACAGACTCAGGAGCACACAGAATATACAGGTGTCACATATCACATTACTCAGCGCAGTCTCCCATATACAGACTCAGGAGCACACAGATATACAGGTGTCACATATCACATTACTCAGCGCAGTCTCCCATATACAGACTCAGGAGCACACAGATGTAACAGGTGTCACATATCACATTACTCAGCGCAGTCTCTCATATACAGACTCAGGAGCACACAGATATACAGGTGTCACATATCGCATTACCTCAGCGCAGTCTCTCATATACAGACTCAGGAGCATACAGGTGTCACATATCACATTACTCAGTGCAGTCTCCTATATACAGACTCAGGAGCACACAGATATACAGGTGTCACCTATCACATTACTCAGCGCAGTCTCCATATACAGTCAGGAGCACACATTATATATAGGTGTCATATCACATTACTCAGCACAGTCTCCAATATACAGACTCAGGAGCACACAGATGTACTTGGTGTCACATATCACACTACTCAGCGCAGTCCTCCCTATATACAGACTCAGGAGCACACACATATACAGGTGTCACATTTCACATTACTCAGCGCAGTCTCCCATATACAGACTCAGGAGCACACAGATATACAGGTGTCACATATCACATTACTCAGCGCAGTCTCCCATATACAGACTCAGGAGCACACAGATATACAGGTATCACATTACTCAGCGCAGTCTCCCATATACAGACTCAGGAGCACACAGATATACATGTGTCACCTATCACATTACTCAGCGCAGTCTCCCATATACAGACTCAGGAGCACACAGAAATACAGGTGTCACATATCACATTACTCAGCGCAGTCTCCAATATACAGACTCAGGAGCACACAGATGTACTGGTGTCACATATCACATTACTCAGCGCAGTCTCCCATATACAGACTCAGGAGCACACACATATACAGGTGTCACATATCACATTACTCAGCGCACTCTCCAATATACAGACTCAGGAGCACACAGATGTACTGGTGTCACATATCACACTACTCAGCGCAGTCTCCAATATACAGACTCAGGAGCACACAGATGTACTGGTGTCACATATCACACTACTCAGCGCAGTCTCCTATATACAGACTCAGGAGCACACACATATACAGGTGTCACATATCACATTACTCAGCGCAGTCTCCCATATACAGACTCAGGAGCACACAGATATACAGGTGTCACATGTCTTATTACTCAGCACAGTCTCCCATATACAGACTCAGGAGCACACAGAAATACTGGTGTCACATATCACATTACTCAGCGCAGTCTCCCATATACAGACTTAGGAGCACACAGATATACAGGTGTCACCTATCACATTACTCAGCGCAGTCTCCCATATACAGACTCAGGAGCACACAGATATACAGGTGTCACATATCACATTACTCAGCGCAGTCTCCTATATACAGACTTAGGAGCACACAGATATACAGGTGTCACATATCACATTACTCAGCGCAGTCTCCCATATACAGACTCAGGAGCACACAGATATACAGGTATCACATATCACAGCGCAGTCTCCCATATTACAGACTCAGGAGCACACAGATATACAGGTGTCACATATCGCATTACTCAGCGCAGTCTCTCATATACAGACTCAGGAGCACACAGATATACAGGTGTCACATATCGCATTACTCAGCGCAGTCTCCCATATACAGACTCAGGAGCACACAGATATATAGGTGTCACATATCACATTACTCAGCGCAGTCTCCCATATACAGACTCAGGAGCACACAGATATACAGGTGTCACATATCACATTACTCAGCGCAGTCTCCCATATACAGACTCAGGAGCACACAGATGTACAGGTGTCACATATCACATTACTCAGCGCAGTCTCCCATATACAGACTCAGGAGCACACAGATATACAGGGTATCACATATCACAGCGCAGTCTCCCATATACAGACTCAGGAGCACACAGATATACAGGTGTCACATATCGCATTACTCAGCGCAGTCTCTCATATACAGACTCAGGAGCACACAGATGTACAGGTGTCACATATCACATTACTCAGCGCAGACTCTCATATACAGACTCAGGAGCATACAGGTGTCACATATCACATTACTCAGCGCAGTCCTCCCTATATACAGACTCAGAGCAGCACACACAATATACAGGTGTCACATATCACATTGACTCAGCGCAGTCTCCCATATACAGACTCAGGGAGCACACAGATATACAGGTGTCACATGTCACATTACTCAGCACAGTCTCCCATATACAGACTCAGGAGCACACAGATATACAGGTGTCACATGATCACATTACTCAGCGCAGTCTCCCATATACAGACTCAGGAGCACACAGATATACAGGTGTCACATTACTCAGCGCAGTCTCCCATATACAGACTCAGGAGCACACAGATATACAGGTGTCACCTATCACATTACTCAGCGCAGTCTCCCATATACAGACTCAGGAGCACACAGATATACAGGTGTCACATATCACATTATTCAGCGCAGTCTCTCATATACAGACTCAGGAGCACACAGATATACAGGGTGTCACCTATCACATTACTCAGCGCAGTCTCCTATATACAGACTCTGGAGCGCACAGATATACATGTGTCACATATCACATGACTCAGCGCAGTCTCCATATACAGGACTCGGGAGCACACAGATATACAGGTGTCACATATCGCATTACTCAGCGCAGTCTCCCATATACAGACTCAGGAGCATACAGGTGTCACATATCACATTACTCAGCGCAGTCTCCTATATACAGACTCAGGAGCACACAGATATACAGGTGTCACCTCTCACATTACTCAGCGCAGTCTCCATATACAGAGAAGGAGAACACAGATATACAGGTGTCACATGTCACATTACTCAGCACAGTCTCCCATATACAGACTCAGGAGCACAACAGATATACAGGTGTCACATATCACATTACTCAGCGCAGTCTCCAATATACAGACTCAGGAGCACACAGATGTACTGGTGTCACATATCACACTACTCAGCCGCAGTCTCCAATATACAGACTCAGGAGCACACAGATGTACTTGGTGTCACATATCACACTACTCAGCCGCAGTCCTCCTATATACAGACTCAGGAGCACACACATATACATGGTGTCACATATCACATTACTCAGCGCAGTCTCCCATATACAGACTCAGGAGCACACAGATATACAGTGTCACATATCACATTACTCAGCGCAGTCTCCCATATACAGACTCAGGAGCACACAGATATACAGGTGTCACATTACTCAGCGCAGTCTCCCATATTAGGACTCAGGAGCACAGAGATATACAGGTGTCACATATCACATTACTCAGCGCAGTCTCCCATATACAGACTCAGGAGCACACAGCTATACAGGTGTCACCTATCACATTACTCAGCGCAGTCTCCCATATACAGACTCAGGAGCCACACAGATATACAGGTGTCACATATCACATTACTCAGCGCAGTCTCCCATATACAGACTCAGGAGCACACAGATATACAGGTGTCACATATCGCATTACTCAGCGCAGTCTCTCATATACAGACTCAGGAGCACACAGATATACAGGTGCACATATCTCATTACTCAGGGAAGTCTCTCATATACAGACTCAGGAGCATACAGGTGTCACATATCACATTACTCAGTGCAGTCTCTCATATACAGACTCAGGAGCACACAGATATACAGGTGTCACATATCGCATTATTCAGCGCAGTCTCCCATATACAGACTCAGGAGCACACAGATATACAGGTGTCACATATCACATGACTCAGTGCATTCTCCATATACAGACTCAGGAGCACACAGATATACAGGTGTCACATATCACATTACTCAGCGCAGTCTCTCATATACAGACTCAGGAGCACACAGATGTACAGGTGTCACATATCACATTACTCAGCGCAGTCTCCCATATACAGACTCAGGAGCACACAGATATACAGGTGTCACCTATCACATTACTCAGCGCAGTCTCCTATATACAGACTCAGGAGCACACAGATATACAGGTGTCACCTATCACATTACTCAGCGCAGTCTCCTATATATAGACTCAGGATCACACAGATATACAGGTGTCACACGTCACATTACTCAGCTCAGTCTCCCATATACAGACTCAGGAGCACACAGATATACAGGTGTCACATATCACATTACTCAGCGCAGTCTCCCATATACAGACTCAGGAGCACACAGATATACAGGTGTCACATATCACATTACTCAGCGCAGTCTCCCATATACAGACTCAGGAGCACACAGATGTACAGGTGTCACATATCACATTACTCAGCGCAGTCTCTCATATACAGACTCAGGAGCACACAGATATACAGGTGTCACATATCGCATTACTCAGCGCAGTCTCTCATATACAGACTCAGGAGCATACAGGTGTCACATATCACATTACTCAGTGCAGTCTCCTATATACAGACTCAGGAGCACACAGATATACAGGTGTCACCTATCACATTACTCAGCGCAGTCTCCATATACAGTCAGGAGCACACATATATATAGGTGTCATATCACATTACTCAGCACAGTCTCCAATATACAGACTCAGGAGCACACAGATGTACTGGTGTCACATATCACACTACTCAGCGCAGTCTCCTATATACAGACTCAGGAGCACACACATATACAGGTGTCACATTTCACATTACTCAGCGCAGTCTCCCATATACAGACTCAGGAGCACACAGATATACAGGTGTCACATATCACATTACTCAGCGCAGTCTCCCATATACAGACTCAGGAGCACACAGATATACAGGTATCACATTACTCAGCGCAGTCTCCCATATACAGACTCAGGAGCACACAGATATACATGTGTCACCTATCACATTACTCAGCGCAGTCTCCCATATACAGACTCAGGAGCACACAGAAATACAGGTGTCACATATCACATTACTCAGCGCAGTCTCCAATATACAGACTCAGGAGCACACAGATGTACTGGTGTCACATATCACATTACTCAGCGCAGTCTCCCATATACAGACTCAGGAGCACACACATATACAGGTGTCACATATCACATTACTCAGCGCACTCTCCAATATACAGACTCAGGAGCACACAGATGTACTGGTGTCACATATCACACTACTCAGCGCAGTCTCCAATATACAGACTCAGGAGCACACAGATGTACTGGTGTCACATATCACACTACTCAGCGCAGTCTCCTATATACAGACTCAGGAGCACACACATATACAGGTGTCACATATCACATTACTCAGCGCAGTCTCCCATATACAGACTCAGGAGCACACAGATATACAGGTGTCACATGTCTTATTACTCAGCACAGTCTCCCATATACAGACTCAGGAGCACACAGAAATACTGGTGTCACATATCACATTACTCAGCGCAGACTCCCATATACAGACTCAGGAGCACACAGATATACAGGTGTCACATTACTCAGCGCAGTCTCCCATATACAGACTCAGGAGCACACAGATATACAGGTGTCACATATCACATTACTCAGCGCAGTCTCCCATATACAGACTCAGGAGCACACAGATATACAGGTGTCACATATCACATTACTCAGCGCAGTCTCCCATATACAGACTCAGGAGCACACAGATATACAGTTGTCACATATCATATTGCTCAGCACAGTCTCCCATATACAGACTCAGGAGCACACAGATATACAGGTGTCACATATCACATTACTCAGCGCAGTCTCCCATATACAGACTCAGGAGCACACAGATATACAGGTGTCACCTATCACATTACTCAGCGCAGTCTCCCATATACAGACTCAGGAGCACACAGATATACAGGTGTCACATATCACATTACTCAGCGCAGTCTCCCATATACAGACTCAGGAGCACACAGATATACAGGTATCACATTACTCAGCGCAGTCTCCCATATACAGACTCAGGAGCACACAGATATACTGGTGTCACATATCACATTACTCAGCGCAGTCTCCCATATACAGACTCAGGAGCACACAGATATACAGGTGTCACCTATCACATTACTCAGCGCAGTCTCCCATATACAGACTCAGGAGGACACAGATATACAGGTGTCACATATCACATTACTCAGCGCAGTCTCCTATATACAGACTTAGGAGCACACAGATATACAGGTGTCACATATCACATTACTCAGCGCAGTCTCCCATATACAGACTCAGGAGCACACAGATATACAGGTATCACATATCACAGCGCAGTCTCCCATATACAGACTCAGGAGCACACAGATATACAGGTGTCACATATCACATTACTCAGCGCAGTCTCCTATATACAGACTCAGGAGCACACAGATATACAGGTGTCACCTATCACATTACTCAGCGCAGTCTCCCATATACAGACTCAGGAGCAGAAAGATATACAGGTGTCACATATCACATTACTCAGCGCAGTCTCCTATATACAGACTCAGGAGCACACAGATATACATGTGTCACATATCACATTGCTCAGCGCAGTCTTGCATATACAGACTCAGGAGCACACAGATATACAGGTATCACATATCACAGCGCAGTCTCCCATATACAGACTCAGGAGCACACAGATATACAGGTGTCACATATCGCATTACTCAGCGCAGTCTCTCATATACAGACTCAGGAGCACACAGATATACAGGTGTCACATATCACATTACTCAGCGCAGTCTCTCATATACAGACTCAGGAGCATACAGGTATCACATTACTCAGCGCAGTCTCTCATATACAGACTCAGGAGCACACAGATATACAGGTGTCACATATCACATTACTCAGCGCAGTCTCTCATATACAGACTCAGGAGCACACAGATATACAGGTGTCACATATCGCATTACTCAGCTCAGTCTCCCATATACAGACTCAGGAGCACACAGATATACAGGTGTCACATATCACATTACTCAGCACAGTCTCCTATATACAGACTCAGGAGCACACAGATATACAGGTGTCACCTATCACATTACTCAGTGCAGTCTCCTATATACAGACTCAGGAGCGCACAGATATACATGTGTCACATATCACATGACTCAGTGCAGTCTCCATATACAGACTCAGGAGCACACAGATATACAGGTGTCACATATCGCATTACTCAGCGCAGTCTCTCATATACAGACTCAGGAGCACACAGATGTACAGGTATCACATATCACATTACTCAGCGCAGTCTCCCATATACAGACTCAGGAGGACACAGATATACAGGTGTCACCTATCACATTACTCAGCGCAGTCTCCTATATATATAGACTCAGGAGCACACAGATATACAGGTGTCACCTATCACATTACGCAGCGCAGTCTCCTATATACAGACTCAGGAGCACACAGATATACAGGTGTCACACGTCACATTACTCAGCTCAGTCTCCCATATACAGACTCAGGAGCACACAGATATACAGGTGTCACACGTCACATTACTCAGCTCAGTCTCCCATAAACAGACTCAGGAGCACACAGATATACAGGTGTCACATATCACATTACTCAGCGCAGTCTCCCATATACAGACTCAGGAGCACACAGATGTACAGGTGTCACATATCGCATTACTCAGCGCAGTCTCCCATATACAGACTCAGGAGCACACAGATATACAGGTGTCACATTACTCAGCGCAGTCTCCCATATACAGACTCAGGAGCACACAGATATACAGGTGTCACATATCACATTACTCAGTGCAGTCTCCCATATACAGACTTAGGAGCACACAGATATACAGGTGTCACATATCACATTACTCAGCGCAGTCTCCCATATACAGACTCAGGAGCACACAGATATACAGGTGTCACATATCATATTGCTCAGCACAGTCTCCCATATACAGACTCAGGAGCACACAGATATACAGGTGTCACATATCACATTACTCAGCGCAGTCTCCCATATACAGACTCAGGAGCACACAGATATACAGGTGTCACCTATCACATTACTCAGCGCAGTCTCCCATATACAGACTCAGGAGCACACAGATATACAGGTGTCACATATCACATTACTCAGCGCAGTCTCCCATATACAGACTCAGGAGCACACAGATATACAGGTATCACATTACTCAGCGCAGTCTCCCATATACAGACTCAGGAGCACACAGATATACAGGTGTCACATATCACATTACTCAGCGCAGTCTCCCATATACAGACTCAGGAGCACACAGATATACTGGTGTCACATATCACATTACTCAGCGCAGTCTCCCATATACAGACTCAGGAGCACACAGATATACAGGTGTCACCTATCACATTACTCAGCGCAGTCTCCCATATACAGACTCAGGAGCACACAGATATACAGGTGTCACATATCACATTACTCAGCACAGTCTCCTATATACAGACTCAGGAGCACACAGATATACAGGTGTCACATATCACATTGCTCAACGCAGTCTTGCATATACAGACTCAGGAGCACACAGATATACAGGTATCACATATCACAGCGCAGTCTCCCATATACAGACTCAGGAGCACACAGATATACAGGTGTCACATATCGCATTACTCAGCGCAGTCTCTCATATACAGACTCAGGAGCACACAGATATACAGGTGTCACATATCACATTACTCAGCGCAGTCTCTCATATACAGACTCAGGAGCATACAGGTATCACATTACTCAGCGCAGTCTCTCATATACAGACTCAGGAGCACACAGATATACAGGTGTCACATATCACATTACTCAGCGCAGTCTCTCATATACAGACTCAGGAGCACACAGATATACAGGTGTCACATATCGCATTACTCAGCTCAGTCTCCCATATACAGACTCAGGAGCACACAGATATACAGGTGTCACATATCACATTACTCAGCACAGTCTCCCATATACAGACTCAGGAGCACACAGATATACAGGTGTCACCTATCACATTACTCAGTGCAGTCTCCTATATACAGACTCAGGAGCGCACAGATATACATGTGTCACATATCACATGACTCAGTGCAGTCTCCATATACAGACTCAGGAGCACACAGATATACAGGTGTCACATATCGCATTACTCAGCGCAGTCTCTCATATACAGACTCAGGAGCACACAGATGTACAGGTATCACATATCACATTACTCAGCGCAGTCTCCCATATACAGACTCAGGAGGACACAGATATACAGGTGTCACCTATCACATTACTCAGCGCAGTCTCCTATATATATAGACTCAGGAGCACACAGATATACAGGTGTCACCTATCACATTACTCAGCGCAGTCTCCTATATACAGACTCAGGAGCACACAGATATACAGGTGTCACATATCACATTACTCAGCGAAGTCTCCCATATACAGACTCAGGAGCACACAGATGTACAGGTGTCACATATCGCATTACTCAGCGCAATCTCTCATATACAGACTCAGGAGCATACAGGTGTCACATATCACATTACTCAGCGCAGTCTCCTATATACAGCCTCAGGAGCACACAGATATACAGGTGTCACATGTCACATTACTCAGCTCAGTCTCCCATATACAGACTCAGGAGCACACAGATATACAGGTGTCACACGTCACATTACTCAGCTCTGTCTCCCATATACAGACTCAGGAGCACACAGATATACAGGTGTCACACATCACATTACTCAGCGCAGTCTCCCATATACAGACTCAGGAGCACACAGATGTACAGGTGTCACATATCACATTACTCAGCGCAGTCTCCCATATACAGACTCAGGAGCACACAGATGTACAGGTGTCACATATCACATTACTCAGCGCAGTCTCCCATATACAGACTCAGGAGCACACAGATATACAGGTGTCACATATCACATTACTCAGCACAGTCTCCCATATACAGACTCAGGAGCACACAGATATACAGGTGTCACATATCATATTGCTCAGCACAGTCTCCCATATACAGACTCAGGAGCACACAGATATACAGGTGTCACATATCACATTACTCAGCGCAGTCTCCCATATACAGACTCAGGAGCACACAGATATACAGGTATCACATTACTCAGAGCAGTCTCCCATATACAGACTCAGGAGCACACAGATATACTGGTGTCACATATCACATTACTCAGCGCAGTCTCCCATATACAGACTCAGGAGCACACAGATATACAGGTGTCACCTATCACATTACTCAGCGCAGTCTCCCATATACAGACTCAGGAGCACACAGATATACAGGTGTCACATATCACATTACTCAGCGCAGTCTCCTATATACAGACTTAGGAGCACACAGATATACAGGTGTCACATATCACATTACTCAGCGCAGTCTCCCATATACAGACTCAGGAGCACACAGATATACAGGCATCACATATCACAGCGCAGTCTCCCATATACAGACTCAGGAGCACACAGATATACAGGTGTCACATATCGCATTACTCAGCGCAGTCTCTCATATACAGACTCAGGAGCACACAGATATACAGGTGTCACATATCGCATTACTCAGTGCAGTCTCCCATATACAGACTCAGGAGCACACAGATATATAGGTGTCACATATCACATTACTCAGCGCAGTCTCCCATATACAGACTCAGGAGCACACAGATATACAGGTGTCACATATCACATTACTCAGCGCAGTCTCCCATATACAGACTCAGGAGCACACAGATGTACAGGTGTCACATATCACATTACTCAGCGCAGACTCTCATATACAGACTCAGGAGCATACAGGTGTCACATATCACATTACTCAGCGCAGTCTCCTATATACAGACTCAGGAGCACACACATATACAGGTGTCACATATCACATTACTCAGTGCAGTCTCCCATATACAGACTCAGGAGCACACAGATATACAGGTGTCACATTACTCAGCGCAGTCTCCCATATACAGACTCAGGAGCACACAGATATACAGGTGTCACATATCACATTACTCAGCGCAGTCTCCCATATACAGACTCTGGAGCACACAGATATACAGGTGTCACATATCATATTGCTCAGCACAGTCTCCCATATACAGACTCAGGAGCACACAGATATACAGGTGTCACATATCACATTACTCAGCGCAGTCTCCCATATACAGACTCAGGAGCACACAGATATACAGGTGTCACCTATCACATTACTCAGCGCAGTCTCCCATATACAGACTCAGGAGCACACAGATATACAGGTGTCACATATCACATTACTCAGCGCAGTCTCCCATATACAGACTCAGGAGCACACAGATATACAGGTATCACATTACTCAGCGCAGTCTCCCATATACAGACTCAGGAGCACACAGATATACAGGTGTCACATATCACATTACTCAGCGCAGTCTCCCATATACAGACTCAGGAGCACACAGATATACTGGTGTCACATATCACATTACTCAGCGCAGTCTCCCATATACAGACTCAGGAGCACACAGATATACAGGTGTCACCTATCACATTACTCAGCACAGTCTCCCATATACAGACTCAGGAGCACACAGATATACAGGTGTCACATATCACATTACTCAGCGCAGTCTCCTATATACAGACTCAGGAGCACACAGATATAAAGGTGTCACATATCACATTACTCAGCGCAGTCTTGCATATACAGACTCAGGAGCACACAGATATACAGGTATCACATATCACAGCGCAGTCTCCCATATACAGACTCAGGAGCACACAGATATACAGGTGTCACATATCGCATTACTCAGCGCAGTCTCTCATATACAGACTCAGGAGCACACAGATATACAGGTGTCACATATCGCATTACTCAGCGCAGTCTCTCATATACAGACTCAGGAGCATACAGGTATCACATTACTCAGCGCAGTCTCTCATATACAGACTCAGGAGCACACAGATATACAGGTGTCACATATCACATTACTCAGCGCAGTCTCTCATATACAGACTCAGGAGCACACAGATATACAGGTGTCACATTACTCAGCGCAGTCTCCCATATACAGACTCAGGAGCACACAGATATACAGGTGTCACCTATCACATTACTCAGTGCAGTCTCCTATATACAGACTCAGGAGCGCACAGATATACATGTGACACATATCACATGACTCAGTGCAGTCTCCATATACAGACTCAGGAGCACACAGATATACAGGTGTCACATATCGCATTACTCAGCGCAGTCTCTCATATACAGACTCAGGAGCACACAGATATACAGGTATCACACGTCCCATTACTCAGCGCAGTCTCCCATATACAGACTCAGGAGCACACAGATATACAGGTGTCACATATCACATTACTCAGCGTAGTCTCCCATATACAGACTTAGGAGCACACAGATATACAGGTGTCACATATCACATTACTCAGCGCAGTCTCCCATATACAGACTCAGGAGCACACAGATATACAGGTGTCACATATCATATTGCTCAGCACAGTCTCCCATATACAGACTCAGGAGCACACAGATATACAGGTGTCACATATCACATTACTCAGCGCAGTCTCCCATGTACAGACTCAGGAGCACACAGATATACAGGTGTCACCTATCACATTACTCAGCGCAGTCTCCCATATACAGACTCAGGAGCACACAGATATACAGGTGTCACATATCACATTACTCAGCGCAGTCTCCCATATACAGACTCAGGAGCACACAGATATACAGGTATCACATTACTCAGCGCAGTCTCCCATATACAGACTCAGGAGCACACAGATATACAGGTGTCACATATCACATTACTCAGCGCAGTCTCCCATATACAGACTCAGGAGCACACAGATATACTGGTGTCACATATCACATTACTCAGCGCAGTCTCCCATATACAGACTCAGGAGCACACAGATATACAGGTGTCACATATCACATTACTCAGCGCAGTCTCCTATATACAGACTCAGGAGCACACAGATATACAGGTGTCACATATCACATTACTCAGCGCAGTCTTGCATATACAGACTCAGGAGCACACAGATATACAGGTATCATATATCACAGCGCAGTCTCCCATATACAGACTCAGGAGCACACAGATATACAGTTGTCACATATCGCATTACTCAGCGCAGTCTCTCATATACAGACTCAGGAGCACACAGATATACAGGTGTCACATATCGCATTACTCAGCGCAGTCTCTCATATACAGACTCAGGAGCATACAGGTATCACATTACTCAGCGCAGTCTCCTATATACAGACTCAGGAGCACACAGATATACCGGTGTCACATATCACATTACTCAGCGCAGTCTTGCATATACAGACTCAGGAGCACACAGATATACAGGTATCACATATCACAGCGCAGTCTCCCATATACAGACTCAGGAGCACACAGATATACAGGTGTCACATATCGCATTACTCAGCGCAGTCTCTCATATACAGACTCAGGAGCACACAGATATACAGGTGTCACATATCGCATTACTCAGCGCAGTCTCTCATATACAGACTCAGGAGCATACAGGTATCACATTACTCAGCGCAGTCTCTCATATACAGACTCAGGAGCACACAGATATACAGGTGTCACATATCGCATTACTCAGCGCAGTCTCCCATATACAGACTCAGGAGCACACAGATGTACAGGTGTCACATATCGCATTACTCAGCGCAGTCTCTCATATACAGACTCAGGAGCATACAGGTGTCACATATCACATTACTCAGCGCAGTCTCCTATATACAGACTCAGGAGCACACAGATATACAGGTGTCACATGTCACATTACTCAGCTCAGTCTCCCATATACAGACTCAGGAGCACACAGATATACAGGTGTCACACGTCACATTACTCAGCTCTGTCTCCCATATACAGACTCAGGAGCACACAGATATACAGGTGTCACACATCACATTACTCAGCGCAGTCTCCCATATACAGACTCAGGAGCACACAGATGTACAGGTGTCACATATCACATTACTCAGCGCAGTCTCCCATATACAGACTCAGGAGCACACAGATGTACAGGTGTCACATATCACATTACTCAGCGCAGTCTCCCATATACAGACTCAGGAGCACACAGATATACAGGTGTCACATATCACATTACTCAGCACAGTCTCCCATATACAGACTCAGGAGCACACAGATATACAGGTGTCACATATCATATTGCTCAGCACAGTCTCCCATATACAGACTCAGGAGCACACAGATATACAGGTGTCACATATCACATTACTCAGCGCAGTCTCCCATATACAGACTCAGGAGCACACAGATATACAGGTATCACATTACTCAGCGCAGTCTCCCATATACAGACTCAGGAGCACACAGATATACTGGTGTCACATATCACATTACTCAGCGCAGTCTCCCATATACAGACTCAGGAGCACACAGATATACAGGTGTCACCTATCACATTACTCAGCGCAGTCTCCCATATACAGACTCAGGAGCACACAGATATACAGGTGTCACATATCACATTACTCAGCGCAGTCTCCTATATACAGACTTAGGAGCACACAGATATACAGGTGTCACATATCACATTACTCAGCGCAGTCTCCCATATACAGACTCAGGAGCACACAGATATACAGGTATCACATATCACAGCGCAGTCTCCCATATACAGACTCAGGAGCACACAGATATACAGGTGTCACATATCGCATTACTCAGCGCAGTCTCTCATATACAGACTCAGGAGCACACAGATATACAGGTGTCACATATCGCATTACTCAGCGCAGTCTCCCATATACAGACTCAGGAGCACACAGATATATAGGTGTCACATATCACATTACTCAGCGCAGTCTCCCATATATAGACTCAGGAGCACACAGATATACAGGTGTCACATATCACATTACTCAGCGCAGTCTCCCATATACAGACTCAGGAGCACACAGATGTACAGGTGTCACATATCACATTACTCAGCGCAGACTCTCATATACAGACTCAGGAGCATACAGGTGTCACATATCACATTACTCAGCGCAGTCTCCTATATACAGACTCAGGAGCACACACATATACAGGTGTCACATATCACATTACTCAGTGCAGTCTCCCATATACAGACTCAGGAGCACACAGATATACAGGTGTCACATTACTCAGCGCAGTCTCCCATATACAGACTCAGGAGCACACAGATATACAGGTGTCACATATCACATTACTCAGCGCAGTCTCCCATATACAGACTCTGGAGCACACAGATATACAGGTGTCACATATCATATTGCTCAGCACAGTCTCCCATATACAGACTCAGGAGCACACAGATATACAGGTGTCACATATCACATTACTCAGCGCAGTCTCCCATATACAGACTCAGGAGCACACAGATATACAGGTGTCACCTATCACATTACTCAGCGCAGTCTCCCATATACAGACTCAGGAGCACACAGATATACAGGTGTCACATATCACATTACTCAGCGCAGTCTCCCATATACAGACTCAGGAGCACACAGATATACAGGTATCACATTACTCAGCGCAGTCTCCCATATACAGACTCAGGAGCACACAGATATACAGGTGTCACATATCACATTACTCAGCGCAGTCTCCCATATACAGACTCAGGAGCACACAGATATACTGGTGTCACATATCACATTACTCAGCGCAGTCTCCCATATACAGACTCAGGAGCACACAGATATACAGGTGTCACCTATCACATTACTCAGCACAGTCTCCCATATACAGACTCAGGAGCACACAGATATACAGGTGTCACATATCACATTACTCAGCGCAGTCTCCTATATACAGACTCAGGAGCACACAGATATAAAGGTGTCACATATCACATTACTCAGCGCAGTCTTGCATATACAGACTCAGGAGCACACAGATATACAGGTATCACATATCACAGCGCAGTCTCCCATATACAGACTCAGGAGCACACAGATATACAGGTGTCACATATCGCATTACTCAGCGCAGTCTCTCATATACAGACTCAGGAGCACACAGATATACAGGTGTCACATATCGCATTACTCAGCGCAGTCTCTCATATACAGACTCAGGAGCATACAGATATCACATTACTCAGCGCAGTCTCTCATATACAGACTCAGGAGCACACAGATATACAGGTGTCACATATCACATTACTCAGCGCAGTCTCTCATATACAGACTCAGGAGCACACAGATATACAGGTGTCACATTACTCAGCGCAGTCTCCCATATACAGACTCAGGAGCACACAGATATACAGGTGTCACCTATCACATTACTCAGTGCAGTCTCCTATATACAGACTCAGGAGCGCACAGATATACATGTGACACATATCACATGACTCAGTGCAGTCTCCATATACAGACTCAGGAGCACACAGATATACAGGTGTCACATATCGCATTACTCAGCGCAGTCTCTCATATACAGACTCAGGAGCACACAGATATACAGGTATCACACGTCCCATTACTCAGCGCAGTCTCCCATATACAGACTCAGGAGCACACAGATATACAGGTGTCACATATCACATTACTCAGCGTAGTCTCCCATATACAGACTTAGGAGCACACAGATATACAGGTGTCACATATCACATTACTCAGCGCAGTCTCCCATATACAGACTCAGGAGCACACAGATATACAGGTGTCACATATCATATTGCTCAGCACAGTCTCCCATATACAGACTCAGGAGCACACAGATATACAGGTGTCACATATCACATTACTCAGCGCAGTCTCCCATGTACAGACTCAGGAGCACACAGATATACAGGTGTCACCTATCACATTACTCAGCGCAGTCTCCCATATACAGACTCAGGAGCACACAGATATACAGGTGTCACATATCACATTACTCAGCGCAGTCTCCCATATACAGACTCAGGAGCACACAGATATACAGGTATCACATTACTCAGCGCAGTCTCCCATATACAGACTCAGGAGCACACAGATATACAGGTGTCACATATCACATTACTCAGCGCAGTCTCCCATATACAGACTCAGGAGCACACAGATATACTGGTGTCACATATCACATTACTCAGCGCAGTCTCCCATATACAGACTCAGGAGCACACAGATATACAGGTGTCACATATCACATTACTCAGCGCAGTCTCCTATATACAGACTCAGGAGCACACAGATATACAGGTGTCACATATCACATTACTCAGCGCAGTCTTGCATATACAGACTCAGGAGCACACAGATATACAGGTATCATATATCACAGCGCAGTCTCCCATATACAGACTCAGGAGCACACAGATATACAGTTGTCACATATCGCATTACTCAGCGCAGTCTCTCATATACAGACTCAGGAGCACACAGATATACAGGTGTCACATATCGCATTACTCAGCGCAGTCTCTCATATACAGACTCAGGAGCATACAGGTATCACATTACTCAGCGCAGTCTCCTATATACAGACTCAGGAGCACACAGATATACCGGTGTCACATATCACATTACTCAGCGCAGTCTTGCATATACAGACTCAGGAGCACACAGATATACAGGTATCACATATCACAGCGCAGTCTCCCATATACAGACTCAGGAGCACACAGATATACAGGTGTCACATATCGCATTACTCAGCGCAGTCTCTCATATACAGACTCAGGAGCACACAGATATACAGGTGTCACATATCGCATTACTCAGCGCAGTCTCTCATATACAGACTCAGGAGCATACAGGTATCACATTACTCAGCGCAGTCTCTCATATACAGACTCAGGAGCACACAGATATACAGGTGTCACATATCGCATTACTCAGCGCAGTCTCTCATATACAGACTCAGGAGCACACAGATATACAGGTGTCACATATCGCATTACTCAGCTCAGTCTCCCATATACAGACTCAGGAGCACACAGATATACAGGTGTCACATATCACATTACTCAGCACAGTCTCCCATATACAGACTCAGGAGCACACAGATATACAGGTGTCACCTATCACATTACTCAGTGCAGTCTCCCATATACAGACTCAGGAGCGCACAGATATACATGTGTCACATATCACATGACTCAGTGCAGTCTCCATATACAGACTCAGGAGCACACAGATATACAGGTGTCACATATCGCATTACTCAGCGCAGTCTCCTATATACAGACTCAGGAGCACACAGATTTACAGGTGTCACACGTCACATTACTCAGCTCAGTCTCCCATATACAGACTCAGGAGCACACAGATATACAGGTGTCACACGTCACATTACTCAGCTCAGTCTCCCATATACAGACTCAGGAGCACACAGATATACAGGTGTCACATATCACATTACTCAGCGCAGTCTCCCATATACAGACTCAGGAGCACACAGATATACAGGTGTCACACGTCACATTACTCAGCTCAGTCTCCCATATACAGACTCAGGAGCACACAGATATACAGGTGTCACACGTCACATTACTCAGCTCAGTCTCCCATATACAGACTCAGGAGCACACAGATATACAGGTGTCACACATCACATTACTCAGCGCAGTCTCCCATATACAGACTCAGGAGCACACAGATGTACAGGTGTCACATATCACATTACTCAGCGCAGTCTCCCATATACAGACTCAGGAGCACACAGATGTACATGTGTCACATATCACATTACTCAGCGCAGTCTCCCATATACAGACTCAGGAGCACACAGATGTACAGGTGTCACATATCGCATTACTCAGCGCAGTCTCTCATATACAGACACAGGAGCACACAGATATACAGGTGTCACATACCGCATTACTCAGCGCAGTCTCTCATATACAGACTCAGGAGCATACAGGTGTCACATATCACATTACTCAGCGCAGTCTCCTATATACAGACTCAGGAGCACACAGATATACAGGTGTCACCTATCACATTACTCAGCGCAGTCTCCATATACAGAGTCAGGAGCACACAGATATACAGGTGTCATATCACATTACTCAGCACAGTCTCCAATATACAGACTCAGGAGCACACAGATGTACTGGTGTCACATATCACACTACTCAGCGCAGTCTCCATATACAGACTCAGGAGCACACACATATACAGGTGTCACATATCACATTACTCACCGCAGTCTCCCATATACAGACTCAGGAGCACACAGATATACAAGTGTCACATGTCACATTACTCAGCACAGTCTCCCATATACAGACTCAGGAGCACACAGAAGTACAGGTGTCACATATCACATTACTCAGCGCAGTCTCTCATATACAGACTCAGGAGCACACAGATATACAGGTGTCACATATCGCATTACTCAGCGCAGTCTCTCATATACAGACTCAGGAGCATACAGGTGTCACATATCACATTGCTCAGCGCAGTCTCCTATATACAGACTCAGGAGCACACAGATATACAGGTGTCACCTATCACATTACTCAGCGCAGTCTCCATATACAGAGTCAGGAGAACACAGATATACAGGTGTCACATGTCACATTACTCAGCGCAGTCTCCAATATACAGACTCAGGAGCACACATATGTACTGGTGTCACATATCACACTACTCAGCGCAGTCTCCAATATACAGACTCAGGAGCACACAGATGTACTGGTGTCACATATCACACTACTCAGCGCAGTCTCCTATATACAGACTCAGGAGCACACACATATACAGGTGTCACATATCACATTACTCAGCGCAGTCTCCCATATACACACTCAGGAGCACACAGATATACAGGTGTCACATATCACATTACTCAGCGCAGTCTCCAATATACAGACTCAGGAGCACACAGATATACAGGTGTCACATGTCACATTACTCAGCACAGTCTCCCATATACAGACTCAGGAGCACACAGATATACAGGTGTCACATATCACATTACTCAGCGCAGTCTCCAATATACAGACTCAGGAGCACACAGATATACAGGTGTCACATATCACATTACTCAGCGCAGTCTCCCATATACAGACTCAGGAGCACACAGATATAAAGGTGTCACATTACTCAGCGCAGTCTCCCATATACAGACTCAGGAGCACACAGATATACAGGTGTCACATATCACATTACTCTGCGCAGTCTCCCATATACAGACTCAGGAGCACACAGATATACAGGTGTCACATATCACATTACTCAGCGCAGTCTCCCATATACAGACTCAGGAGCACACAGATATACAGGTGTCACATATCAGATTACTCAGCGCAGTCTCCCATATACAGACTCAGGAGCACACAGATATACAGGTGTCACATATCATATTGCTCAGCGCAGTCTCCCATATACAGACTCAGGAGCACACAGATATACAGGTGTCACCTATCACATTAATCAGCGCAGTCTCCCATATACAGACTCAGGAGCACACAGATATACAGGTGTCACCTATCACATTACTCAGCGCAGTCTCCCATATACAGACTCAGGAGCACACAGATATACAGGTATCACATTACTCAGCGCAGTCTCCCATATACAGACTCAGGAGCACACAGATATACAGGTGTCACATATCACATTACTCAGCGCAGTCTCCCATATACAGACTCAGGAGCACACAGATATACTGGTGTCACATATCACATTACTCAGCGCAGTCTCCCATATACAGACTCAGGAGCACACAGATATACAGGTGTCACCTATCACTTTACTCAGCGCAGTCTCCCATATACAGACTCAGGAGCACACAGATATACAGGTATCACATATCACATTACTCGGCGCAGTCTCCCATATACAGACTCAGGAGCACACAGATATACAGGTATCACATATCACAGCGCAGTCTCCCATATACAGACTCAGGAGCACACAGATATACAGGTGTCACATATCGCATTACTCAGCGCAGTCTCTCATATACAGACTCAGGAGCACAAAGATATACAGGTGTCACATATCGCATTACTCAGCGCAGTCTCTCATATACAGACTCAGGAGCACACAGATATACAGGTGTCACATATCGCATTACTCAGCTCAGTCTCCCATATTTAGACTCAGGAGCACACAGATATACAGGTGTCACATATCGCATTACTCAGCGCAGTCTCTCATATACAGACTCGGGAGCACACAGATGTACAGGTGTCACATATCACCTTACTCAGCGCAGTCTCCCATATACAGACTCAGGAGGACACAGATATACAGGTGTCACCTATCACATTACTCAGCGTAGTCTCCCATATACAGACTCAGGAGCACACAGATATACAGGTATCACATATCACATTACTCAGCGCAGTCTCCCATATACAGACTCAGGAGCACACAGATATACAGGTACCACATATCACAGCACAGTCTCCCATATACAGACTCAGGAGCACACAGATATACAGGTGTCACATATCACATTACTCAGCGCAGTCTCCCATATAAAGACTCAGGAGCACACAGATATACAGGTGTCACCTATCACATTAGTCAGCGCAGTCTCCCATATACAGACTCAGGAGCATACAGGTGTCACATATCACATTACTCAGCGCAGTCTCCTATATAAAGGCTCAGGAGCACACAGATATACAGGTGTCACCTATCACACTACTCAGCGCAGTCTCCATATACAGAGTCAGGAGCACAGAGATATACAGGTGTCATATCACATTACTCAGCACAGTCTCCAATATACAGACTCAGGAGCACACAGATATACAGGTGTCACATATCACACTACTCAGCGCAGTCTCCTATATACAGACTCAGGAGCACACACATATACAGGTGTCACATATCACATTACTCAGCGCAGTCTCCCATATACAGACTCAGGAGCACACAGATATACAGGTGTCACATGTCACATTACTCAGCACAGTCTCCCATATACAGACTCAGGAGCACCCAGATATACAGGTGTCACATATCACATTACTCAGCGCAGTCTCCAATATACAGACTCAGGAGCACACAGATGTACTGGTGTCACATATCACATTACTCAGCGCAGTCTCCCATATACAGACTCAGGAGCACACAGATATACAGGTATCACATATCACATTACTCGGCGCAGTCTCCCATATACAGACTCAGGAGCACACAGATATACAGGTATCACATATCACATTACTCGGCGCAGTCTCCCATATACAGACTCAGGAGCACACAGATATACAGGTGTCACATATCGCATTACTCAGCGCAGTCTCTCATATACAGACTCAGGAGCATACAGGTGTCACATATCACATTACTCAGCGCAGTCTCTCATATACAGACTCAGGAGCACACAGATTTACAGGTGTCACATATCGCATTACTCAGCGCAGTCTCTCATATACAGACTCAGTAGCATACAGGTGTCACATATCACATTACTCAGCGCAGTCTCTCATATACAGACTCAGGAGCACACAGAAATACAGGTGTCACATATCACATTACTCAGCGCAGTCTCTCATATACAGACTCAGGAGCACACAGATATACAGGTGTCACATATCGCATTACTCAGCGCAGTCTCCCATATACAGACTCAGGAGCACACAGATATAGAGGTGTCACATATCACATTACTCAGCGCAGTCTCCCATATACAGACTCAGGAGCACACAGATATACATGTGTCACATATCACATTACTCAGCGCAGTCTCCATATACAGACTCAGGAGCACACAGATATACAGGTGTCACATATCACATTATTCAGCGCAGTCTCTCATATACAGACTCAGGAGCACACAGATATACAGGTGTCACATATCACATTACTCAGCGCAGTCTCTCATATACAGACTCAGGAGCACACAGATATACAGGTGTCACATATCGCATTACTCAGCGCAGTCTCCCATATACAGACTCAGGAGCACACAGATATACAGGTGTCACATATCACTTTACTCAGCTCAGTCTCCTATATACAGACTCATGAGCACACAGATATACAGGTGTCATATATCACATTACTCAGCGCAGTCTCCTATATACAGATTCTGGAGCACACAGATATACAGGTGTCATATATCACATTACTCAGCGCAGTCTCCCATATACAGACTCAGGAGCACACAGATATACATGTGTCACATATCACATTACTCAGTGCAGTCTCCATATACAGACTCAGGAGCACACAGATATACAGGTGTCACATATCACATTACTCAGCGCAGTCTCTCATATACAGACTCAGGAGCACACAGATATACAGGTGTCACCTATCACATTACTCAGCGCAGTCTCTTATATACAGACTCAGGAGCGCACAGATATACATGTGTCACATATCACATGACTCAGCGCTGTCTCCATATACAGACTCAGGGGCACACAGATATACAGGTGTCACATATCGCATTACTCGTCGCAGTCTCCCATATACAGACTCAGGAGCACACAGATATACAGGTGTCACATATCGCATTACTCAGCGCAGTCTCCCATATACAGACTCAGGACCAAACAGATATACAGGTGTCACATATCACATTACTCAGCGCAGTCTCCCATATACAGACTCAGGAGCACACAGATATACAGTTGTCACATATCGCATTACTCAGCGCAGTCTCCCATATACAGACTCAGGAGCACACAGATATACAGGTGTCACCTATCACATTACTCAGCGCAGTCTCCTATATACAGACTCAGGAGCACACAGATATACAGGTGTCACCTATCACATTACTCAGCGCAGTCTCCATATACAGACTCAGGAGCACACAGATATACAGGTGTCACACGTCACATTACTCAGCTCAGTCTCCCATAAACAGACTCAGGAGCACACAGATATAGAGGTGTCACATATCACATTACTCAGCGAAGTCTCCCATATACAGACTCAGGAGCACACAGATGTACAGGTGTCACATATCGCATTACTCAGCGCAGTCTCTCATATACAGACTCAGGAGCATACAGGTGTCACATATCACATTACTCAGCGCAGTCTCCTATATACAGACTCAGGAGCACACAGATATACAGGTGTCACATGTCACATTACTCAGCTCAGTCTCCCATATACAGACTCAGGAGCACACAGATATACAGGTGTCACACGTCACATTACTCAGCTCTGTCTCCCATATACAGACTCAGGAGCACACAGATATACAGGTGTCACACATCACATTACTCAGCGCAGTCTCCCATATACAGACTCAGGAGCACACAGATGTACAGGTGTCACATATCACATTACTCAGCGCAGTCTCCCATATACAGACTCAGGAGCACACAGATGTACAGGTGTCACATATCACATTACTCAGCGCAGTCTCCCATATACAGACTCAGGAGCACACAGATATACAGGTGTCACATATCACATTACTCAGCACAGTCTCCCATATACAGACTCAGGAGCACACAGATATACAGGTGTCACATATCATATTGCTCAGCACAGTCTCCCATATACAGACTCAGGAGCACACAGATATACAGGTGTCACATATCACATTACTCAGCGCAGTCTCCCATATACAGACTCAGGAGCACACAGATATACAGGTATCACATTACTCAGCGCAGTCTCCCATATACAGACTCAGGAGCACACAGATATACTGGTGTCACATATCACATTACTCAGCGCAGTCTCCCATATACAGACTCAGGAGCACACAGATATACAGGTGTCACCTATCACATTACTCAGCGCAGTCTCCCATATACAGACTCAGGAGCACACAGATATACAGGTGTCACATATCACATTACTCAGCGCAGTCTCCTATATACAGACTTAGGAGCACACAGATATACAGGTGTCACATATCACATTACTCAGCGCAGTCTCCCATATACAGACTCAGGAGCACACAGATATACAGGTATCACATATCACAGCGCAGTCTCCCATATACAGACTCAGGAGCACACAGATATACAGGTGTCACATATCGCATTACTCAGCGCAGTCTCTCATATACAGACTCAGGAGCACACAGATATACAGGTGTCACATATCGCATTACTCAGCGCAGTCTCCCATATACAGACTCAGGAGCACACAGATATATAGGTGTCACATATCACATTACTCAGCGCAGTCTCCCATATACAGACTCAGGAGCACACAGATATACAGGTGTCACATATCACATTACTCAGCGCAGTCTCCCATATACAGACTCAGGAGCACACAGATGTACAGGTGTCACATATCACATTACTCAGCGCAGACTCTCATATACAGACTCAGGAGCATACAGGTGTCACATATCACATTACTCAGCGCAGTCTCCTATATACAGACTCAGGAGCACACACATATACAGGTGTCACATATCACATTACTCAGTGCAGTCTCCCATATACAGACTCAGGAGCACACAGATATACAGGTGTCACATTACTCAGCGCAGTCTCCCATATACAGACTCAGGAGCACACAGATATACAGGTGTCACATATCACATTACTCAGCGCAGTCTCCCATATACAGACTCTGGAGCACACAGATATACAG
The DNA here is from genome assembly GCA_031769625.1 of Taudactylus pleione. Lineage (NCBI taxonomy): Eukaryota > Metazoa > Chordata > Amphibia > Anura > Myobatrachidae > Taudactylus > Taudactylus pleione. Next base: position 25,969 of record JAUIMM010003651.1, read on the forward strand.
GTGTCACATATCATATTGCTCAGCACAGTCTCCCATATACAGACTCAGGAGCACACAGATATACAGGTGTCACATATCACATTACTCAGCGCAGTCTCCCATATACAGACTCAGGAGCACACAGATATACAGGTGTCACCTATCACATTACTCAGCGCAGTCTCCCATATACAGACTCAGGAGCACACAGATATACAGGTGTCACATATCACATTACTCAGCGCAGTCTCCCATATACAGACTCAGGAGCACACAGATATACAGGTATCACATTACTCAGCGCAGTCTCCCATATACAGACTCAGGAGCACACAGATATACAGGTGTCACATATCACATTACTCAGCGCAGTCTCCCATATACAGACTCAGGAGCACACAGATATACTGGTGTCACATATCACATTACTCAGCGCAGTCTCCCATATACAGACTCAGGAGCACACAGATATACAGGTGTCACCTATCACATTACTCAGCACAGTCTCCCATATACAGACTCAGGAGCACACAGATATACAGGTGTCACATATCACATTACTCAGCGCAGTCTCCTATATACAGACTCAGGAGCACACAGATATAAAGGTGTCACATATCACATTACTCAGCGCAGTCTTGCATATACAGACTCAGGAGCACACAGATATACAGGTATCACATATCACAGCGCAGTCTCCCATATACAGACTCAGGAGCACACAGATATACAGGTGTCACATATCGCATTACTCAGCGCAGTCTCTCATATACAGACTCAGGAGCACACAGATATACAGGTGTCACATATCGCATTACTCAGCGCAGTCTCTCATATACAGACTCAGGAGCATACAGGTATCACATTACTCAGCGCAGTCTCTCATATACAGACTCAGGAGCACACAGATATACAGGTGTCACATATCACATTACTCAGCGCAGTCTCTCATATACAGACTCAGGAGCACACAGATATACAGGTGTCACATTACTCAGCGCAGTCTCCCATATACAGACTCAGGAGCACACAGATATACAGGTGTCACCTATCACATTACTCAGTGCAGTCTCCTATATACAGACTCAGGAGCGCACAGATATACATGTGACACATATCACATGACTCAGTGCAGTCTCCATATACAGACTCAGGAGCACACAGATATACAGGTGTCACATATCGCATTACTCAGCGCAGTCTCTCATATACAGACTCAGGAGCACACAGATATACAGGTATCACACGTCCCATTACTCAGCGCAGTCTCCCATATACAGACTCAGGAGCACACAGATATACAGGTGTCACATATCACATTACTCAGCGTAGTCTCCCATATACAGACTTAGGAGCACACAGATATACAGGTGTCACATATCACATTACTCAGCGCAGTCTCCCATATACAGACTCAGGAGCACACAGATATACAGGTATCACATTACTCAGCGCAGTCTCCCATATACAGACTCAGGAGCACACAGATATACAGGTGTCACATATCACATTACTCAGCGCAGTCTCCCATATACAGACTCAGGAGCACACAGATATACTGGTGTCACATATCACATTACTCAGCGCAGTCTCCCATATACAGACTCAGGAGCACACAGATATACAGGTGTCACCTATCACATTACTCAGCACAGTCTCCCATATACAGACTCAGGAGCACACAGATATACAGGTGTCACATATCACATTACTCAGCGCAGTCTCCTATATACAGACTCAGGAGCACACAGATATAAAGGTGTCACATATCACATTACTCAGCGCAGTCTTGCATATACAGACTCAGGAGCACACAGATATACAGGTATCACATATCACAGCGCAGTCTCCCATATACAGACTCAGGAGCACACAGATATACAGGTGTCACATATCGCATTACTCAGCGCAGTCTCTCATATACAGACTCAGGAGCACACAGATATACAGGTGTCACATATCGCATTACTCAGCGCAGTCTCTCATATACAGACTCAGGAGCATACAGGTATCACATTACTCAGCGCAGTCTCTCATATACAGACTCAGGAGCACACAGATATACAGGTGTCACATATCACATTACTCAGCGCAGTCTCTCATATACAGACTCAGGAGCACACAGATATACAGGTGTCACATTACTCAGCGCAGTCTCCCATATACAGACTCAGGAGCACACAGATATACAGGTGTCACCTATCACATTACTCAGTGCAGTCTCCTATATACAGACTCAGGAGCGCACAGATATACATGTGACACATATCACATGACTCAGTGCAGTCTCCATATACAGACTCAGGAGCACACAGATATACAGGTGTCACATATCGCATTACTCAGCGCAGTCTCTCATATACAGACTCAGGAGCACACAGATATACAGGTATCACACGTCCCATTACTCAGCGCAGTCTCCCATATACAGACTCAGGAGCACACAGATATACAGGTGTCACATATCACATTACTCAGCGTAGTCTCCCATATACAGACTTAGGAGCACACAGATATACAGGTGTCACATATCACATTACTCAGCGCAGTCTCCCATATACAGACTCAGGAGCACACAGATATACAGGTGTCACATATCATATTGCTCAGCACAGTCTCCCATATACAGACTCAGGAGCACACAGATATACAGGTGTCACATATCACATTACTCAGCGCAGTCTCCCATGTACAGACTCAGGAGCACCCCCACCACAGATATACAGGTGTCACCTATCACATTACTCAGCGCAGTCTCCCATATACAGACTCAGGAGCACACAGATATACAGGTGTCACATATCACATTACTCAGCGCAGTCTCCCATATACAGACTCAGGAGCACACAGATATACAGGTATCACATTACTCAGCGCAGTCTCCCATATACAGACTCAGGAGCACACAGATATACAGGTGTCACATATCACATTACTCAGCGCAGTCTCCCATATACAGACTCAGGAGCACACAGATATACTGGTGTCACATATCACATTACTCAGCGCAGTCTCCCATATACAGACTCAGGAGCACACAGATATACAGGTGTCACATATCACATTACTCAGCGCAGTCTCCTATATACAGACTCAGGAGCACACAGATATACAGGTGTCACATATCACATTACTCAGCGCAGTCTTGCATATACAGACTCAGGAGCACACAGATATACAGGTATCATATATCACAGCGCAGTCTCCCATATACAGACTCAGGAGCACACAGATATACAGTTGTCACATATCGCATTACTCAGCACAGTCTCTCATATACAGACTCAGGAGCACACAGATATACAGGTGTCACATATCGCATTACTCAGCGCAGTCTCTCATATACAGACTCAGGAGCATACAGGTATCACATTACTCAGCGCAGTCTCCTATATACAGACTCAGGAGCACACAGATATACCGGTGTCACATATCACATTACTCAGCGCAGTCTTGCATATACAGACTCAGGAGCACACAGATATACAGGTATCACATATCACAGCGCAGTCTCCCATATACAGACTCAGGAGCACACAGATATACAGGTGTCACATATCGCATTACTCAGCGCAGTCTCTCATATACAGACTCAGGAGCATACAGGTATCACATTACTCAGCGCAGTCTCTCATATACAGACTCAGGAGCACACAGATATACAGGTGTCACATATCACATTACTCAGCGCAGTCTCTCATATACAGACTCAGGAGCACACAGATATACAGGTGTCACATTACTCAGCGCAGTCTCCCATATACAGACTCAGGAGCACACAGATATACAGGTGTCACCTATCACATTACTCAGTGCAGTCTCCTATATACAGACTCAGGAGCGCACAGATATACATGTGACACATATCACATGACTCAGTGCAGTCTCCATATACAGACTCAGGAGCACACAGATATACAGGTGTCACATATCGCATTACTCAGCGCAGTCTCTCATATACAGACTCAGGAGCACACAGATATACAGGTATCACACGTCCCATTACTCAGCGCAGTCTCCCATATACAGACTCAGGAGCACACAGATATACAGGTGTCACATATCACATTACTCAGCGTAGTCTCCCATATACAGACTTAGGAGCACACAGATATACAGGTGTCACATATCACATTACTCAGCGCAGTCTCCCATATACAGACTCAGGAGCACACAGATATACAGGTATCACATTACTCAGCGCAGTCTCCCATATACAGACTCAGGAGCACACAGATATACAGGTGTCACATATCACATTACTCAGCGCAGTCTCCCATATACAGACTCAGGAGCACACAGATATACTGGTGTCACATATCACATTACTCAGCGCAGTCTCCCATATACAGACTCAGGAGCACACAGATATACAGGTGTCACCTATCACATTACTCAGCACAGTCTCCCATATACAGACTCAGGAGCACACAGATATACAGGTGTCACATATCACATTACTCAGCGCAGTCTCCTATATACAGACTCAGGAGCACACAGATATAAAGGTGTCACATATCACATTACTCAGCGCAGTCTTGCATATACAGACTCAGGAGCACACAGATATACAGGTATCACATATCACAGCGCAGTCTCCCATATACAGACTCAGGAGCACACAGATATACAGGTGTCACATATCGCATTACTCAGGGCAGTCTCTCATATACAGACTCAGGAGCACACAGATATACAGGTGTCACATATCGCATTACTCAGCGCAGTCCTCTCATATACAGACTCAGGAGCATACAGGTATCACATTACTCAGCGCAGTCTCTCATATACAGACTCAGGAGCACACAGATATACAGGTGTCACATATCACATTACTCAGCGCAGTCTCTCATATACAGACTCAGGAGCACACAGATATACAGGTGTCACATTACTCAGCGCAGTCTCCCATATACAGACTCAGGAGCACACAGATATACAGGTGTCACCTATCACATTACTCAGTGCAGTCTCCTATATACAGACTCAGGAGCGCACAGATATACATGTGACACATATCACATGACTCAGTGCAGTCTCCATATACAGACTCAGGAGCACACAGATATACAGGTGTCACATATCGCATTACTCAGCGCAGTCTCTCATATACAGACTCAGGAGCACACAGATATACAGGTATCACACGTCCCATTACTCAGCGCAGTCTCCCATATACAGACTCAGGAGCACACAGATATACAGGTGTCACATATCACATTACTCAGCGTAGTCTCCCATATACAGACTTAGGAGCACACAGATATACAGGTGTCACATATCACATTACTCAGCGCAGTCTCCCATATACAGACTCAGGAGCACACAGATATACAGGTGTCACATATCATATTGCTCAGCACAGTCTCCCATATACAGACTCAGGAGCACACAGATATACAGGTGTCACATATCACATTACTCAGCGCAGTCTCCCATGTACAGACTCAGGAGCACACAGATATACAGGTGTCACCTATCACATTACTCAGCGCAGTCTCCCATATACAGACTCAGGAGCACACAGATATACAGGTGTCACATATCACATTACTCAGCGCAGTCTCCCATATACAGACTCAGGAGCACACAGATATACAGGTATCACATTACTCAGCGCAGTCTCCCATATACAGACTCAGGAGCACACAGATATACAGGTGTCACATATCACATTACTCAGCGCAGTCTCCCATATACAGACTCAGGAGCACACAGATATACTGGTGTCACATATCACATTACTCAGCGCAGTCTCCCATATACAGACTCAGGAGCACACAGATATACAGGTGTCACATATCACATTACTCAGCGCAGTCTCCTATATACAGACTCAGGAGCACACAGATATACAGGTGTCACATATCACATTACTCAGCGCAGTCTTGCATATACAGACTCAGGAGCACACAGATATACAGGTATCATATATCACAGCGCAGTCTCCCATATACAGACTCAGGAGCACACAGATATACAGTTGTCACATATCGCATTACTCAGCGCAGTCTCTCATATACAGACTCAGGAGCACACAGATATACAGGTGTCACATATCGCATTACTCAGCGCAGTCTCTCATATACAGACTCAGGAGCATACAGGTATCACATTACTCAGCGCAGTCTCCTATATACAGACTCAGGAGCACACAGATATACCGGTGTCACATATCACATTACTCAGCGCAGTCTTGCATATACAGACTCAGGAGCACACAGATATACAGGTATCACATATCACAGCGCAGTCTCCCATATACAGACTCAGGAGCACACAGATATACAGGTGTCACATATCGCATTACTCAGCGCAGTCTCTCATATACAGACTCAGGAGCACACAGATATACAGGTGTCACATATCGCATTACTCAGCGC
>JAUIMM010003652.1:0-50808 GCA_031769625.1 Taudactylus pleione
ATAGAGGTACATTGTCTAGAATATGGTGTATAGTGGAACATAGAATATGATGTATAGTGGTACATAGTATAGAATGTGGTGTAGAGCTGAATAGTTGTACATAGTATAGAATATGGTGTATAGTCGTACATAGTATAGAATGTGGTGTGGAGCTGTATAGTGTTACATAGTATAGAATGTGGTGTATAGTGCTACATAGTATAGAATATTGTGTATAGTGGTACTTAGAATAGAATGTGGTCTATAGTAGTATATAGTATAGAATATGGTGTAGAGCTGTACAGTTGTACATAGTATTGAATGTGGTATAGAGCTGTATAGTGGTACACAGCATAGAATATGGTGTATAGGTGTATAGTGCTACATAGTATAGAATATGGTGTAAAGTGGTAAATAGTATAGAATATGGTGTAGAGCTGTATAGTGGTTCATAGTATAGAATATGGTTTATAGTGGTACATAGTATAGAATGTGGTGTAGAGCTGTATAATGGTACATAGTATAGTATGTGGTTAATAGTGGTATATAGTATAGAATATGGTGTATAGAGGTACATAGTATAGAATATGGTGTATAGTGGTACATAGTCTAGAATGTGGTGTATAGTGGTACATAGTATGGAATATTGTGTATAGTGGTACATAGTATAGAATGTGGTGTAGAGCTGTATAGTGGTACATAGTATAGAATAAGGTTTAGAGCTGTATAGTGGTACATAGTATAGAATGTGGTATATAGTGGTACATAGTATAGAATATGGTGTATAATGGTACATAGTCTAGAATATGGTGTATAGTGTTACATAGTCTAGAATATGGTGTATAGTGGTACATAGAATATGATGTATAGTGGTACATAGTATAGAATGTGGTGTAAAGCTGTATAATGGTACATAGTATAGAATATGGTGTATAGTTGTACATAGTATAGAATATGGTGTATAGTGTTACATAGTATAGAATATGGTGTAGAGGTGTATAGTGGTATATAGTATAGAATATGGTGTATAGTTGTATATAGTATAGAATGTGGTGTAGAGCTGTATAGTGGTTCATAGTATAGAAAATGGTGTAGAATGGTACATAGTATAGAATATGGGGTAGAGCTGTATAGTGGTATATAGTATAGAATATGGTGTATAGTGGTATATAGTATAGAATATGGTGTATAGAGGTACATAGTTTAGAATATGGTGTATAGAGTTACATAGCATAGCATGTTGTGTATAATGGTACATAGTCTAGAATGTGGTGTATAGTGGTACATAGAATATGGAGTATAGTGGTACATAGTATAGAATGTGGTGTAGAGCTGTATAGTGGTACATAGTATAGAATATGGTGTAGTTGGTACATAGTATTGAATGTGGTATAGAGCTGTATAGTTTTTACATAGTATAGAATATGTTGTATAGTGGTACATAGTATAGAATGTGGTGTAGAGCTGTATAGTGGTACATAGTATAGAATATTTTGTATAGTGGTACATAGTTTAGAATGTGGTGTATAGTGGTACATAGTATAGAATGTGGTGTATAGAGGTACATTTTATAGAATATGGTGTATAGTGGTACATAGTCTAGAATATGGTGTATAGTGTTACATAGTCTAGAATATGGTGTATAGTGGTACATAGAATATGATGTATAGTGGTACATAGTATAGAATGTGGTGTAAAGCTGTATAATGGTACATAGTATAGAATGTGGTGTATAGTGGTACATAGTATAGAATATGGTGTATAGTTGTACATAGTATAGAATATGGTGTATAGTGTTACATAGTATAGATTGTGGTGAAGAGCTGTAAAGTGGTACATAGTATAGAAAATGGTGTATAGAGGTACATAGTATAGTATATGGTGTATAGTGGTACATAGTATAGAATGTGGAGTAGAGCTGTTTAGTGGTACATAAATTAGATTGTTGTGTATGGTGGTATATAGTATAGAATATAGTGTATAGAGGCACATAGTATAGAATGTGGTGTATAGAGGTACATAGTATAGAATATGGTGTATAGTGGTACATAGTCTAGAATATGGTGAATAGTGGTCCATAGAATATGATGTATAGTGATACATAGTATAGAATGTGGTGTAGAGCTGAAAAGTGGTACATAGTATAGAATGTGGTGTAGAGCTGTATTGTGTTACATAGTATAGAATGTGGTGTATAGTGCTACATAGTATAGAATATTGTGTATAGTGGTACTTAGTATAGAATGTGGTCTATAGTAGTATATAGTATAGAATATGGTGTAGAGTTTTACAGTTGTAAATAGTATAGAATGTGGTATAGAGCTGTATAGTGGTACATAGCATAGAATATGGTGTAGAGGTGTATAGTGCTACATAGTATAGAATATGGTGTAAGTGGTAAATAGTATAGAAAATGGTGTAGAGCTGTATAGTGGTTCATAGTATAGAATATGGTGTATAGTGGTACATAGTATAGAATATGGGGTAGAGCTGTATAGTGGTATATAGTATAGAATATGGTGTATAGTGGTACATTGTATAGAATATGGTTAATAGTGGTATATAGTATAGAATTTGGTGTATAGAGGTAAATAGTATAGAATATGGTGTATAAAGGTACATAGTATAGAATATGGTGTATAGTGGTACATAGTCTAGAATGTGGTGGATAGTGGTACATAGAATATGGTGTATAGTGGAACATAGTATTGAATGTGGAGAAGAACTGTATAGTGGAACATAGTATAGAATATGGTGTAAAGTGGTACATAGTTTAGAATGTAGTGTATAGTTGTTCATAGTGTAGAATGTGGTGTATAGTGGTACATATTATAGAATGTGGTGTAGAGCTGTATAGTGGTACATAGTGTAGAATATGGTGTATAGTGTTACATAGTATAGATTGTGGTGAAGAGCTGTAAAGTGGTACATAGTATAGAAAATGGTGTATAGAGGTACATAGTATAAGTATATGGTGTATAGTGGTACATAGTATAGAATGTATAGTAGAGCTGTTTAGTGGTACATAAATTAGATTGTTGTGTATGGTGGTATATAGTATAGAATATAGTGTATAGAGGCACATAGTATAGAATGTGGTGTATAGAGGTACATAGTATAGAATATGGTGTATAGTCGTACATAGTCTAGAATATGGTGAATAGTGGTCCATAGAATATGATGTATAGTGATACATAGTATAGAATGTGGTGTAGAGCTGAAAAGTGGTACATAGTATAGAATGTGGTGTAGAGCTGTATTGTGTTACATAGTATAGAATGTGGTGTATAGTGCTACATAGTATAGAATATTGTGTATAGTGGTACTTAGTATAGAATGTGGTCTATAGTAGTATATAGTATAGAATATGGTGTAGAGTTTTACAGTTGTAAATAGTATAGAATGTGGTATAGAGCTGTATAGTGGTACATAGCATAGAATATGGTGTATAGTGGTACATAGTCTAGAATGTGGTGGATAGTGGTACATAGAATATGGTGTATAGTGGAACATAGTATTGAATGTGGAGAAGAACTGTATAGTGGAACATAGTATAGAATATGGTGTAAAGTGGTACATAGTTTAGAATGTAGTGTATAGTTGTACATAGTGTAGAATGTGGTGTATAGTGGTACATATTATAGAATGTGGTGTAGAGCTGTATAGTGGTACATAGTGTAGAATATGGTGTATAGTGGTACATAGTATAGAATGTGGTGTAGAGCTGTATAATGGTACATAGAATAGGATGTGGTGAATAGTGGTATATAGTACAGAATATGGTGTATAGAGGTACATAGTATAGAATATTTTGAATAGTGGTACAAAGTCTAACATGTGGTGTATAGTGGTACATAGTATAGAATATGGTGTATAGTGGTACATAGTATAGAATGTGGTGTAGAGGTGTATAGTGGTATATAGTATAGAATATGGTTTAGAGCTGTATAGTGGTACATAGTATAGAATGTGGTATATAGTGGTTCATAGTATAGAATGTGGTGTAGAGCTGTATAATGGTACATAGTATAGAATGTGGTGTATAGTGTTACATAGTATAGAATATGGTGTATAGTGGTACATAGTATAGAATGTGGTGTATTGTAGTATATAGTATAGAATACGGTGTAGAGCTGTATAGTGGTACATAGTATAGAGTATGGTGTAGAGGTGTATAGTGGTACACAGTATAGAATATGTTGTATAGTGGTACATAGTATAAAATGTGGTGTAGAGCTCTATAGTGGTACATAGTATAGAATATGGTGTATAGTGGTACATTGTATAGAATGTGGTTTGGAGCTGTATAATGGTACATAGTATAGAATGTGGTATAAAGCTGTATAGTGGTACATAGTATAGAATATCGTGTATAGTGGTATATAGTATAGAATAAGGTATAGAGCTCTATTGTGGTATATAGTACAGAATATGGTGTAGAGCTGTATAGTTTTACATAGTATAGAATATGGTGTATAGTGGTATATAGTATAGAATGTGGTGTAGAGCTGTATGGTGGTACATAGTATAGAATCTGGTGTAAAGTGGTATATAGTATAGAATATGGTATATAGAGGTACAAAGTATAGAATATGGTGTTTAGTGGTGCATAGTATAGAATGTGGTATATAGTGGTACATAGTATAGAATGTGGTGTATAGAGGTATATAGTATAAAATATAGTGTATAGTGGTTCATAGTATAGAATATGGTGTATAGTGGTATATAGTATAGAATATGGTATAGAGCTCTATTGTGGTATAAAGTACAGAATATGGTGTAGAGCTGTATAGTTTTACATAGTATAGAATATGGTGTATAGTGGTACATAGTATAGAATGTGGTGTAGAGCTGTATAGTGGTGCATAGTATAGAATGTGGTGTATAGTGGTACATAGTATAGAATGTTGTGTATAGAGGTAGATAGTATAGAATATGGTGTATAGTGGTACATAGTCTAGAATATGGTGTATAGTTTTACATTGTCTAGAATAGGGTGTATAGTGGTACATAGAATATGATGTACAGTTGTACATAGTATAGTATGTGGTACAGAGCTGTATATTGGTACATAGCATAGAATATGGTGTAGAGGTGTATAGTGGTATATAGTATAGAATATGGTATATAGTTTTAAATACGTATAGAATATGGTGTAGTGCTGTATAGTGGTTCATAATATAGAATATGGTGTATAGTGGTTCATAGTATAGAATATGGGGTAGATCTGTATAGTTGTATATAGTATAGAATATGGTTTATAGTGGTACATTGTATAGAATATGGTTAGTAGAGGTATATAGTATAGAATATGGTGTATAGAGGTAAATAGTATAGAATATGGTATATAAAGGTACATAGTATAGAATATGGTGTATAGTGGTACATAGTCTAGAATGTGGTGTGTAGTGGTACATAGAATGTGGTGTATAGTCGTACATAGTATAGAATGTGGTGTAGAGCTGTATAGTGGTACATAGTATAGAATATAGTGTATAGTGGAACATAGTATAGAATGTGGTGTAGAGCTGTATAATGGAACATAGTATAGGATGTGGTGTATAGTGGTATATAGTATAGAATATGGTGTTTAGAGGTACATAGTATAGAATATGGTGTATAGTGGTACATAGTCTAGAATGTGGTGTATAGTGGTACATAGTATAGAATATGGTGTATAGAGGTTCATAGTATAGAATGTGGTGTAGAGCTGTATAGTGGTAAATAGTAAAGAATATGGTGTATAGTGGTACATAGTATAGAATGTGGTGTAGAGCTGTATAGTTTTACATAATATAGAATATGTTGTATAGTGGTACATAGTATAGAATGTGGTGTAGAGCTCTATAGTGGTACATAGTATAGAATATGGTGTATAGTGGTACATTGTATAGAATGTGGTTTGGAGCTGTATAATGGTACATAGTATTGAATGTGGTATAAAGCTGTATAGTGGTACATAGTATAGAATATGGTGTATAGTGGTATATAGTATAGAATATGGTATAGAGCTCTATTGTGGTATATAGTACAGAATATGGTGTAGAGCTGTATAGTTTTACATAGTATAGAATATGGTGTATACTGGTACATAGTATAGAATGTGGTGTAGAGCTGTATAGTGGTACATAGTATAGAATGTGGTGTATAGTGGTACATAGTATAGAATGTGGTGTATAGAGGTACATAGTATAGAATATGGTGTATAGTGGTACATAGTCTAGAATATGGTGTATAGTGTTACATTGTCTAGAATATGGTGTATAGTGGTACATAGTATAGAATATACTGTATAGTGGTATATAGTATAGAATATGGTGTATAGTGGTATATAGTATAGAATATGGTGTATAGAGGGTACATAGTTTAGAATAAGGTGTATAGAGTTACATAGCATAGCATGTTGTGTATAATGGTACATAGTCTAGAATGTGGTGTATAGTGGTACATAGAATATGGAGTATAGTGGTACATAGTATAGAATGTGGTATAGAGCTGTATAGTGGTACATAGTATAAAATATGGTGTAGTTGGTACATAGTATTGAATGTGGTATAGAGCTGTATAGTTTTACATAGTATAGAATATGTTGTATAGTGGTACATAGTATTGAATGTGGTGTAGAGCTGTATAGTGGTACATAGTATAGAATATTTTGTATAGTGGTACATAGTTTAGAATGTGGTGTATAGTGGTACATAGTATAGAATGTGGTGTATTGAGGTACATAGTATAGAATATGGTGTATAGTGGTACATAGTCTAGAATATGGTGTATAGTGTTACATAGTCTAGAATATGGTGTATAGTGGTACATAGAATATGATGTATAGTGGTACATAGTATAGAATGTGGTGTAAAGCTGTATAATGGTACATAGTATAGAATGTGGTTTATAGTGGTACATAGTATAGAATATGGTGTATAGTTGTACATAGTATAGAATATGGTGTATAGTGATACATAGTATAGATTGTGGTGAAGAGCTGTAAAGTGGTACATAGTATAGAAAATGGTGTATAGAGGTACATAGTATAGTATATGGTGTATAGTGGTACATAGTATAGAATGTGGAGTAGAGCTGTTTAGTGGTACATAAATTAGATTGTTGTGTATGGTGGTATATAGTATAGAATATAGTGTATAGAGGCACATAGTATTGCATATGGTGTATAGTGGTACATAGTATAGAATGTGGTGTATAGATGTACATAGTATAGAATGTGGTGTATAGAGGTACATAGTATAGAATATGGTGTATAGTGGTTCATAGTCTAGAATATGGTGAATAGTGGTCCATAGAATATGATGTATAGTGATACATAGTATAGAATGTGGTGTAGAGCTGAAAAGTGGTACATAGTATAGAATATGGTGTATAGTCGTACATAGTATAGAATGTGGTGTAGAGCTGTATTGTGTTACATAGTATAGAATGTGGTGTATAGTGCTACATAGTATAGAATATGGTGTATAGAGGTTCATAGTATAGAATATGGTGTATAGTGGTACATAGTATAGAATATGGGGTAGAGCTGTATAGTGGTATATAGCATAGAATATGGTGTATAGTGGTACATTGTATAGAATATGGTTAATAGTGGTATATAGTATAGAATTTGGTGTATAGAGGTAAATAGTATAGAATATGGTGTATAAAGTTACATAGTATAGAATATGGTGTATAGTGGTACATAGTCTAGAATGTGGTGGATAGTGGTACATAGAATATGGTGTATAGTGGAACATAGTATTGAATGTGGAGAAGAACTGTATAGTGGAACATAGTATAGAATATGGTGTATAGTGGTACATAGAATATGATGTATAGTGGTACATAGTATAGAATGTGGTGTAGAGCTGAATAGTTGTACATAGTATAGAATATGGTGTATAGTCGTACATAGTATACAATGTGGTGTAGAGCTTTATAGTGTTACATAGTATAGAATGTGGTGTATAGTGCTACATGGTATAGAATATGGTGTATAGAGGTACATAGTATAGAATATGGTGTATAGTTGTACATAGTCTAGAATGTAGTGTATAGTGGTACATAGTATGGAATATGGTGTATAGTGGTACTTAGTATAGATTGTAGTCTATAGTAGTATATAGTATAGAATATGGTGTAGAGCTGTACAGTTGTACATAGTATAGAATGTGGTATAGAGCTGTATAGTGGTACATAGCATAGAATATGGTGTAGAGGTGTATAGTGCTACATAGTATAGAATATGGTGTAAAGTGGTAAATAGTATAGAATATGGTGTAGAGCTGAATAGTGGTTCATAGTATAGAATATGGTGTATAGTGGTACATAGTATAGAATGTGGTGTAGAGCTGTATAATGGTACATAGTATAGGATGTGGTGTATAGTGGTATATAGTATAGAATATGGTGTATAGAGTTACATAGTATAGAATATGGTGTATAGTTGTACATAGTCTAGAATGTAGTGTATAGTGGTACATAGTATGGAATATGGTGTTTAGTGGTACATAGTATAGAATGTGGTGTATAGCTGTATAGTGGTATATAGTATAGAATATGGTTTAGAGCTGTATAGTGGTACACAGTATAGAATGTGGTATATAGTGGTACATATTATAGAATGTGGTGTAGAGCTGTATAATGGTACATAGTATAGAATGTTGTGTATAGTGTTACATATTATAGAAGTTGGTATATAGTGGTTCATAGTATAGATTGAGGCATATAGAAGTATATAGTATAGAATATGGTGTAGAGCAGTATAGTGGTACATAGTATAGAATATGGTGTAGAGGTGTATAGTGGTATATAGTATAGAATATGGTGTAAAGTTGTATATAGTATAGAATGTGGTGTAGAGCTGTAGAGTGGTTCATAGTATAGAATTTGGTGTAGAGTGGTACATGGTATAGAATATGGGGTAGAGCTGTATAGTGGTATATAGTATAGAATATGGTGTATAGTGGTATATAGTATAGAATATGGTGTATAGAGGTACATAGCATAGAATATGGTGTATAGAGTTACATAGTATAGCATATTGTGTATAATGGTACATAGTCTAGAATGTGGTATATAGTGGTACATAGAATATGGAGTATAGTGGTACATAGTATAGAATGTGGTGTAGAGCTGTCTAGTGGTACATAGTATAGAATATGGTGTATAGTGGTACATAGTATAGAATGTGGTTTAGAGCTGTATAATGGTTCATAGTATAGAATGTGGTATAAAGCTGTATAGTGCTACATAGTAAAGAATATGGTGTATAGTGGTATATAGTATAGAATATGGTATAGAGTTCTATTGTGGTACATAGTATAGAATATGGTGTAGAACTGTATTTTGGTACATAGTATAGAATATGGTGTATTGTGGTTCATAGTATAGAATGTGGTGTAGAGCTGTATAGTGGTACATATTATAGAATGTGGTGTATGGTGGTACATAGTATAGAATATAGTGTATAGAGGCACATAGTATAGAATATGGTGTATAGTGGTACATAGTATAGAAAGTGGTGTATAGTGGTACATAGTATAGAATGTGGTGTATAGAGGTACATAGTATAGAATATGGTGTATAGTGGTACATATTATAGAATATGGTGTATAGTGTTACATAGTCTAGAATATGGTGTATAGTGGTACATAGAATATGATGTATAGTGGTACATAGTATAGAATGTGGTGTAGAGCTGAATAGTTGTACATAGTATAGAATATGGTGTATAGTCGTATATAGTATAGAATGTGGTGTAGAGCTGTATAGTGTTACATAGTATAGAATGTGGTGTGTAGTGCTACATAGTATAGAATATTGTGTATAGTGGTACTTAGTATAGAATGTGGTCTATAGTAGTATATAGTATAGAATATGGTGTAGAGCTGTACAGTTGTACATAGTATAGAATGTGGTATAGAGCTGTATAGTGGTACATAGCATAGAATATGGTGTAGAGTTGTTTAGTGCTACATAGTATAGAATATGGTGTAAAGTGGTAAATAGTATAGAATATGGTGTAGAGATGTATATAGGTTCATAGTATAGGATGTGGTGTATAGTGGTATATAGTATAGAATATGGTGTATAGAGGTACATAGTATAGAATATGGTGTATAGTGGTACATAGTCTAGAATATGGTGTATAGTGGTACATAGTATAGAATGTGGTGTAGAGCTGTATAGTGGTACATAGTATAGAATAAGGTTTAGAGCTGTATAGTAGTACATAGTATAGAATGTGGTATATAGTGGTACATATTATAGAATGTGGTGTAGAGCTGTATAATGGTACATAGTATAGAATGTGGTGTATAGTGTTACATAGTATAGAATATGGTGTATAGTGGTACATAGTATAGAATGTGGTGTATAGAAGTATATAGTATAGAATATGGTATAGAGCAGTATAGTGGTACATAGTATAGAATATGGTGTAGAGGTGTTTAGTGGTATATAGTATAGAATATGGTGTATAGTTGTATATAGTATAGCATGTGGTGTAGAGCTGTATAGTGGTTCATAGTATAGAAAATGGTGTAGAGTGGTACATAGTATAGAATATGGGGTAGAGCTGTATAGTGGTATATAGTATAGAATATGGTGTATAATGGTATATAGTATAGAATATGGTGTATAGAGGTACATAGTATAGAATATGGTGTATAGAGTCACATAGTATAGCATATTGTGTATAATGGTACATAGTCTAGAATGTGGTGTATAGTGGTACATAGAATATGGAGTATAGTGGTACATAGTATAGAATGTGGTGTAGAGCTGTATAGTGGTACATAGTATAGAATATGGTTTAGAGCTGTATAGTGGTACATAGTATAGAATGTGGTATATAGTGGTACATATTATAGAATGTGGTGTAGAGCTGTATAGTGGTACATAGTATAGAATATGGTGTATAGTGGTACATAGTATAGAATGTGGTTTAGAGCTGTATAATGGTACATGGTAGAGAATATGGTATAAAGCTGTATAGTGGTACATAGTATATAATATGGTGTATAGTGGTATATAGTATAGAATATGGTATAGAGCTCTATTGTGGTACATAGTATAGAATATGGTGCAGAGCTGTATATTGGTACATAGTATAGAATATGGTGTATAGTGGTACATAGTATAGAATGTGGTGTAGAGCTGTATAGTGGTACATAGTATAGAATGTGGTGTATGGTGGTACATAGTATAGAATATAGTGTATAGAGGCACATAGTATAGAATATGGTGTATAGTGGTACATAGTATAGAATGTAGTGTATAGTAGTACATAGTATAGAATGTGGTGTATAGAGGTACATAGTATAGAATATGGTGTATAGTGGTACATAGTCTAGAATATGGTGTATAGTGTTACATAGTCTAGAATATGGTGTATAGTGGTTCATAGTATACAATGTGGTGTAGAGCTGTATAGTGGTACATATTACAGAATGTGGTGTAGAGCTGTATAATGGTACATAGTATAGAATGTGTTGTATAGTGCTACATAGTATAGAATATTGTGTATAGTGGTACTTAGTATCAAATGTGGTCTATAGTAGTATATAGTATAGAATATGGTGTAGAGCTATACAGTTGTACATAGTATAGAATGTGGTATAGAGCTGTATAGTGGTACATAGCTAAGAATATGGTGTAGAGGTGTATAGTGCTACATAGGTTAGAATATGGTGTAAAGTGGTAAATAGTATAGAATATGGTGTAGAGCTTTATAGTGGTTCATAGTATAGAATATGGTGTATAGTGGTACATAGTATAAAATGTGGTGTAGAGCTGTATAATGGTACATAGTATAGGATGTGGTGTATAGTGGTATATAGTATAGAATATGGTGTATAGAGGTACATAGTATAGAATATGGTGTATAGTTGTACATAGCCTAGAATGTAGTGTATAGTGGTACATAGTATGGAATATGGTGTTTAGTGGTACATAGTATATAATGTGGTGTAGAGCTGTATAGTGGTACATAGTATAGAATATGGTTTAGAGCTGTATAGTGGTACATATTATAGAATGTGGTGTAGAGCTGTATAGTGGTACATAGAATAGAATATGGTGTATAGTGGTACATAGTATACAATGTGGTTTAGATCTGTATAATGGTACATAGTATAGAATGTGGTATAAAGCTGTATAGTGGTACATGGTATAGAATATGGTGTATAGTGGTATATAGTATAGAATATGGTATAGAGTTCTATTGTGGTACATAGTATAGAATATGGTGTAGAGCTGTATATTGGTACATAGTATAGAATATGGTGTATAGTGGTACATAGTATAGAATGTGGTGTAGAGCTGTATAGAGGTACATACTATAGAATGTGGTGTATGGTGTTACATAGTATAGAATATAGTATATAGAGGCACATAGTATAGAATATGGTGTATAGTGGTACATAGTATAGAATGTGGTGTATAGTGGTACATAGTATAGAATGTGGTGTATAGAGGTACAAAGTATAGAATATTGTGTATAGTGGTACATAGTCTAGAATATGGTGTATAGTGGTACATAGAATATAATGTATAGTGGTACATAGTATAGAATGTGGTGTAAAGCTGTATAATGGTACATAGTATAGAATGTGGTGTATAGTGGTACATAGTATAGAATATGGTGTATAGTGGTACATAGTATAGAATGTGGTGTAGAGCTGTATATTGTTACATATTATAGATTATGGTGTAGAGCTTTAAAGTGGTACATAGTATAGAAAATGGTGTATAGAGGTACATAGTATAGTATATGGTGTATAGTGGTACATAGAATAGAATGTGGTGTGGAGCTGTATAGTGGTACATAGTATAGATTGTTGTGTATGGTGGTATATAGTATAGAATATAGCGTATAGAGGCACATAGTATAGAATATGGTGTATAGTGGTACATAGTATAGAATGTGGTGTATAGAGGTACATAGTATAGAATATGGTGTATAGTGGTAGATTGTCTAGAATATGGTGTATAGTGGTACATAGAATATGATGTATAGTGGTACATAGTATAGAATGTGGTGTAGAGCTGAATAGTTGTTAATAGTATAGAATATGGTGTATAGTCGTACATAGTATAGAATGTGGTGTGGAGCTGTATAGTGTTACACAGTATAGAATGTGGTGTATAGTGCTACATAGTATAGAATATTTTGTATAGTGGTACTTAGAATAGAATGTTGTCTATAGTAGTATATAGTATAGAATATGGTGTAGAGCTGTACAGTTGTTCATAGTATTGAATGTGGTATAGAGCTGTATAGTGGTACAAGATTATGGTGTATAGGTGTATAGTGCTATCATAGTATAGAATATGGTGTAAAGTGGTAAATAGTATAGAATATGGTGTAGAGCTGTATAGTGGTTCATAGGTATAGAATTTGGTTTATAGTGGTACATAGTGTAGGATGTGGTGTATAGTGGTATATAGTATAGAATATGGTGTATAGAGGTACATAGTATAGAATATGGTGTATAGTGGTACATAGTCTAGAATGTGGTGTATAGTGGTACATAGTATGGAATATTGTGTATAGTGGTACATAGTATAGAATGTAGTGTAGAGCTGTATAGTGGTACATAGTCTAGAATGTGGTGTATAGTGGTACATAGAATATGGAGTATAGTGGTACATAGTATAGAAATGTGGTGTAGAGCTGTATAGTGGTACATAGTATAGAATATGGTGTAGTTGGTACATAGTATTGAATGTGGTATAGAGCTGTATAGTTTTACATAGTATAGAATATGTTGTATACTGGTACATAGTATAGAATGTGGTGTAGAGCTGTATTAGTGGTACATAGTATAGAATATTTTGTATAGTGGTACCTAGTTTAGAATGTGGTGTATAGTTGGTACATAGTAATAGAACGTGGTGTATAGAGGTACATAGTATAGAATATGATGTATAGCGGTACATAGTCTAGAATATGGTGTATAGTGTTATGGTGTATAGTGTTACATAGTCTACAATATGGTGTATAGTGGTACATAGAATATGATGTATAGTGGTACATAGTATAGAATGTGGTGTAAAGCTGTTTAATGGTACATAGTATAGAATGTGGTGTATAGTGGTACATAGTATAGAATATGGTGTATAGTGGTACATAGTATAGAATATGGTGTATAGTGTTACATAGTATAGATTGTGGTGTAGAGCTGTAAAGTGGTACATAGTATAGAAAATGGTGTATAGAGGTACATTGTATAGTATATGGTGTAGAGTGGTACATAGTATAGAATGTGGAGTAGAGCTGTTTAGTGGTACATAATATAGATTGTTGTGTATGGTGGTATATAGTATAGAATATAGTGTATAGAGGCACATAGTATTGCATATGGTGTATAGTGGTACATAGTATAGAATGTGGTGTATAGAAGTACATAGTATAGAATGTGGTGTATAGAGGTACATAGTATAGAATATGGTGTATAGTGGTACATTATATAGAATATGGTTAATAGTGGCATATAGTATAGAATTTGGTGTATAGAGGTAAATAGTATAGAATATGGTGTATACAGTTACATAGTATAGAATATGGTGTATAGTGGTACATAGTCTAGAATGTGGTGGATAGTGGTACATAGAATATGGTGTATAGTGGAACATAGTATTGAATGTAGAGAAGAACTGTATAGTGGAACATAGTATAGAATATGGTGTATAGTGGTACATAGTTTAGAATGTAGTGTATAGTTGTACATAGTGTAGAATATGGTGTATAGTGGTACATATTATAGAATGTGGTGTAGAGCTGTATAATGGTACATAGTATAGGATGTGGTGAATAGTGGTATATAGTATAGAATATGTTGTATAGAGGTACATAGTATAGAATATTTTGAATAGTGGTACAAAGTCTAGCATGTGGTGTATAGTGGTACATAGTATAGAATATGGTGTATAGTGGTACATAGTATAGAATGTGGTGTAGAGGTGTATAGTGGTATATAGTATAGAATATGGTTTAGAGCTGTATAGTGGTACATAGTATAGAATGTGGTATATAGTGGTACATAGTATAGAATGTGGTGTAGAGCTGTATAATGGTACATAGTATAGAATGTGGTGTATAGTGTTACATAGTATAGAATATGGTGTATAGTGGTACATAGTATAGAATGTGGTGTATTGTAGTATATAGTATAGAATACGGTGTAGAGCTGTATAGTGGTACATAGTATAGAATATGGTGTAGAGGTGTATAGTGGTACACACTATAGGATATGTTGTATAGTGGTACATAGTATAGAATGTGGTGTAGAGCTCTATAGTGGTACATAGTATAGAATATGGTGTATAGTGGTACATTGTATAGAATGTGGTTTGGAGCTGTATAATGGTACATAGTATAGAATGTGGTATAAAGCTGTATAGTGGTACATAGTATAGAATATGGTGTATAGTGGTATATAGTATAGAATATGGTATAGAGCTCTATTGTGGTATATAGTACAGAATATGGTGTAGAGCTGTATAGTTTTACATAGTATAGAATATGGTGTATAGTGGTACATAGTATAGAATGTGGTGTAGAGCTGTATGGTGGTACATAGTATAGAATGTGGTGTATAGTGGTAAATAGAATAGAATATGGTATATAGAGGTACAAAGTATAGAATATGGTGTTTAGTGGTGCATAGTATAGAATGTGGTATATAGTGGTACACAGTATAGAATATGGTGTAAAGTGGTATATAGTATAGAGTATGGTATAGAGCTCTATTGTGGTATAAAGTACAGAATATGGTGTAGAGCTGTATAGTTTTACATAGTATAGAATATGGTGTATAGTGGTACATAGTATAGAATGTGGTGTAGAGCTGTATAGTGGTACATAGTATAGAATATGGTTTAGAGCTGTATAGTGGTACATAGTATAGAATGTGGTATATAGTGGTACATATTATAGAATGTGGTGTAGAGCTGTATAGTGGTACATAGTATAGAATATGGTGTATAGTGGTACATAGTATAGAATGTGGTTTAGAGCTGTATAATGGTACATAGTATAGAATGTGGTATAAAGCTGTATAGTGGTACATAGTATATAATATGGTGTATAGTGGTATATAGTATAGAATATGGTATAGAGCTCTATTGTGGTACATAGTATAGAATATGGTGTATAGTGGCACATAGTATAGAATGTTGTGTATAGAGGTACATAGTATAGAATATGGTGTATAGTGGTACATAGTCTAGAATATGGTGTATAGTGTTACATTGTCTAGAATATGGTGTATAGTGGTACATAGAATATGATGTACAGTTGTACATAGTATAGTATGTGGTACAGAGCTGTATATTGGTACATAGCATAGAATATGGTGTAGAGGTGTATAGTGGTATATAGTATAGAATATGGTGTATAGTTTTAAATAGTATAGAATAAGGTGTAGTGCTGTATAGTGGTTCATAATATAGAATATGGTGTATAGTGGTACATAGTATAGAATATGGGGTAGATCTGTATAGTTGTATATAGTATAGAATATGGTTTATAGTGGTACATTGTATAGAATATGGTTAGTAGTGGTATATAGTATAGAATATGGTGTATAGAGGTAAATAGTATAGAATATGGTATATAAAGGTACATAGTATAGAATATGGTGTATAGTGGTACATAGTCTAGAATGTGGTGTGTAGTGGTACATAGAATGTGGTGTATAGTCGTACATAGTATAGAATGTGGTGTAGAGCTGTATAGTGGTACATAGTATAGAATATAGTGTTTAGTGGAACATAGTACAGAATGTGGTGTAGAGCTGTATAATGGAACATAGTATAGGATGTGGTGTATAGTGGTATATAGTATAGAATATGGTGTTTAGAGGTACATAGTATAGAATATGGTGTATAGTGGTACATAGTCTAGAATGTGGTGTATAGTGGTACATAGTATAGAATATGGTGTATAGTGGTTCATAGTATAGAATGTGGTGTAGAGCTGTATAGTGGAAAAATAGTAAAGAATATGGTGTATAGTGGTACATAATATAGAATGTGGTATAGAGCTGTATAGTTTTACATAATATAGAATATGTTGTATAGTGGTACATAGAATAGAATGTGGTGTAGAGCTCTATAGTGGTACATAGTATAGAATATGGTGTATAGTGGTATATTGTATAGAATGTGGTTTGGAGCTGTATAATGGTACATAGTATAGAATGTGGTATAAAGCTGTATAGTGGTACATAGTATAGAATTTGGTGTATAGTGGTATATAGTATAGAATATGGTATAGAGCTCTATTGTGGTATATAGTACAGAATATGGTGTAGAGCTGTATAGTTTTACATAGTATAGAATATGGTGTATAGTGGTACATAGTATAGAATAAGGTTTAGAGCTGTATAGTGGTACATAGTATAGAATGTGGTATATAGTGGTACATATTATAGAATGTGGTGTAGAGCTGTATAATGGTACATAGTATAGAATGTGGTGTATAGTGTTACATAGTATAGAATATGGTGTATAGTGGTACAAAGTATAGAATGTGGTGTATAGAAGTATATAGTATAGAATATGGTGTAGAGCAGTATAGTGGTATATAGTATAGAATATGGTGTATAGTTTTATATAGTATAGAATGTGGTGTAGAGCTGTATAGTGGTTCATAGTATAGAAAATGGTGTAGAGTGGTATATAGTATAGAATATGGTGTATAGAGGTACATAGTATAGAATATGGTGTATAGAGTTACATAGTATAGCATATTGTGTATAATGGTACATAGTCTAGAATGTGGTGTATAGTGGTACATAGAATATGGAGTATAGTGGTACATAGTATAGAATGTGGTGTAGAGCTGTATAGTGGTACATAGTATAGAATATGGTTTAGAGCTGTATAGTGGTACATAGTATAGAATGTGGTATATAGTGGTACATATTATAGAATGTGGTGTAGAGCTGTATAGTGGTACATAGTATAAAATATGGTGTATAGTGGTATATAGTATAGAATATGGTATAAAGTTCTATTGTGGTACATAGTATAGAATATGGTGTATAGTGGTACATAGTATAGAATGTGGTGTAGAGCTGTATAGAGGTACATACTATAGAATGTGGTGTATGGTGGTACATAGTATAGAATATAGTGTATAGAGGCACATAGTATAGAATATGGTGTATAGTGGTACATAGTATAGAATGTGGTGTATAGTGGTACATAGTATAGAATGTGGTGTATAGAGGTACAAAGTATAGAATATTGTGTATAGTGGTACATAGTCTAGAATATGGTGTATAGTGGTACATAGAATATGATGTATAGTGGTACATAGTATAGAATGTTGTTTAGAGCTGTATAATGGTACATAGTATAGAATGTGGTATAAAGCTGTATAGTGGTACATAGTATATAATATGGTGTATAGTGGTATATAGTATAGAATATGGTATAGAGCTCTATTGTGGTACATAGTATAGAATATGGTGCAGAGCTGTATATTGGTACATAGTATAGAATATGGTGTATAGTGGTACATAGTATAGAATGTGGTGTAGAGCTGTATAGTGGTACATAGTATAGAATGTGGTGTATGGTGGTACATAGTATAGAATATAGTGTATAGAGGCACATAGTATAGAATATGGTGTATAGTGGTACATAGCATAGAATGTGGTGTATAGTGGTACATAGTATAGAATGTGGTGTATAGAGGTACATAGTATAGAAAATGGTGTATAGTGGTACATAGTCTAGAATATGGTGTATAGTGTTACATAGTCTAGAATATTGTGTATAGTGGTTCATAGTATACAATGTGGTGTAGAGCTGTATAGTGTTACATATTA
Source organism: Taudactylus pleione (assembly GCA_031769625.1). NCBI lineage: Eukaryota > Metazoa > Chordata > Amphibia > Anura > Myobatrachidae > Taudactylus > Taudactylus pleione. The sequence goes on from JAUIMM010003652.1 coordinate 18,816, forward strand.
CAGTATGTGGTGTAGATCTGTATAATGGTACATAGTATAGAATGTGGTGTATAGTGCTACATAGTATAGAATATTGTGTAGAGTGGTACTTAGTATCAAATGTGGTCTATAGTAGTATATAGTATAGAATATGGTGTAGAGCTGTACAGTTGTACATAGTATAGAATGTGGTATAGAGTTGTATAGTGGTACATAGCATAGAATATGGTGTAGAGTTGTTTAGTGCTACATAGTATAGAATATGGTGTAAAGTGGTAAATAGTATAGAATGTGGTGTAGAGCTGTATAATTGTACATAGTATAGGATGTGGTGTATAGTGGTTTATAGTATAGAATATGGTGTATAGAGGTACATAGTATAGAATATGGTGTATAGTTGTACATAGCCTAGAATATAGTGTATAGTGGTACATAGTATGGAATATGGTGTTTAGTGGTACATAGTATAGAATGTGGTGTAGAGCTGTAGAGTGCAATGAAAACAACAAAAGCGCATACTTTGTGTTATCTCCTCTTGTAGCAAACACAGACAGCTCAAAATTTCACTGGATGTGTTGAAGACCAAGACCCACAATTGTGATGTGAAATGGTTTTTCTCCCATGTTGCGTTTAAGAGAAAACAGCAATTGCTAGTTTTAGGCAAAAATGCATTGAAAGCAATGGAACAAACAAAAGCGCATACTTTGTGTTATCTCCTCTTGTAGCAAACACAGACAGTTCAAAATTTCACTGGATGTGTTGAAGACCAAGACCCACAAATGTGATGTTAAATGGTTTTTCTCCCATGTTGCGTTTAAGAGAAAACAGCAATTGCACGTTTTAGGCCAAAATGCATTGAAAGCAATGGAAACAACAAAAGCGCATACTTTGTGTTATCTCCTCTTGTAGCAAACACAGGCAGCTCAAAATTTCACTGGATGTGTTGAAGACCAAGACCAACAAATGTGATGTGAAATGGTTTTTCTCCCATGTTGCGTTTAAGAGAAAACAGCAAATGCACGTTTTAGGCCAAAATGCTTTGAAAGCAATGGAAACAACAAAAGCGCATACTTTGTGTTATCTCCACTTGTAGCAAACACAGACAGCTCAAAATTTCACTGGATGTGTTGAAGACCAAGACCCACAAATGTGATGTGAAATGGTTTTTCTCCAATGTTGCGTTTAAGAGAAAACAGCAAATGCACGTTTTAGGCCAAAATGCATTGAAAGCAATGGAAACAACAAAAGCGCATACTTTGTGTTATCTTCTCTTGTAGCAAACACAGGCAGCTCAAAATTTCACTGGATGTGTTGAAGACCAAGACCAACAAATGTGATGTGAAATGGTTTTTCTCCCATGTTGCGTTTAAGAGAAAACAGCAAATGCACGTTTTAGGCCAAAATGCTTTGAAAGCAATGGAAACAACAAAAGCGCATACTTTGTGTTATCTCCACTTGTAGCAAACACAGACAGCTCAAAATTTCACTGGATGTGTTGAAGACCAAGACCCACAAATGTGATGTGAAATGGTTTTTCTCCCATGTTGCGTTTAAGAGAAAACAGCAATTGCTCGTTTTAGGCAAAAATGCATTGAAAGCAATGGAACCAACAAAAGCGCATACTTTGTGTTATCTCCTCTTGTAGCAAACACAGACAGCTCAAAATTTCACTGGATGTGTTGAAGACCAAGACCAACAAATGTGATGTGAAATGGTTTTTCTCCCATGTTGCGTTTAAGAGAAAACAGCAAATGCACGTTTTAGGCCAAAATGCATTGAAAGCAATGGAAACAACAAAAGTGCATACGTTGTGTTATCTCCTCTTGTAGCAAACACAAACAGCTCAAAATTTCACAGGATGTCTTGAAGACCAAGACCAACAAATGTGATGTGAAATGGTTGTTCTCCCATGTTGCGTTTAAGAGAAAACAGCAAATGCACGTTTTAGGCCAAAATGCATTGAATGCAATGAAAACAACAAAAGCGCATACTTTGTGTTATCTCCACTTGTAGCAAACACAGACAGCTCAAAATTTCACTGGATGTGTTGAAGACCAAGACCCACAAATGTGATGTGAAATGGTTTTTCTCCCATGTTGCATTTAAGAGAAAACAGCAATTGCTCGTTTTAGGCAAAAATGCATTGAAAGCAATGGAACCAACAAAAGCGCATACTTTGTGTTATCTCCTTTTGTAGCAAACACAGACAGCTCAAAATTTCACTGGATGTGTTGAAGACCAAGACCCACAAATATGATGTGAAATGGTTTTTCTCCCATGTTGCGTTTAAGAGAAAACAGCAATTGCTCGTTTTAGGCCAAAATGCATTGAAAGCAATGAAAACAACAAAAGCGCATACTTTGTGTTATCTCCTCTTGTAGCAAACACAGACAGCTCAAAATTTCACTGGATGTGTTGAAGACCAGGACCCACAAATGTGATGTGAAATGGTTTTTCTCCCATGTTGCGTTTAAGAGAAAACAGCAATTGCACGTTTTAGGCCAAAATGCATTGAAAGCAATGGAAACAACAAAAGCGCATACTTTGTGTTATCTCCTCTTGTAGCAAACACAGGCAGCTCAAACTTTCACTGGATGTGTTGAAGACCAAGACCAACAAATGTGATGTGAAATGGTTTTTCTCCCATGTTGCGTTTAAGAGAAAACAGCAAATGCACGTTTTAGGCCAAAATGCATTGAAAGCAATGGAAACAACAGAAGTGCATAAGTTGTGTTATCTCCTCTTGTAGCAAACACAGACAGCTCAAAATTTCACTGGATGTCTTGAAGACCAATGCCCACAAATGTGATGTGAAATGGTTTTTCTCCCATGATGCGTTTAAGAGAAAACAGCAATTGCTCGTTTTAGGCCAAAATGCTTTGAAAGCAATGGAACAACAAAAGCCCATACTTTGTGATATCTCCTCTTGTAGCAAACACAGGCAGCTCAAAATTTCACTGGATGTGTTGAAGACCAAGACCAACAAATGTGATGTGAAATGGTTTTTCTCCCATGTTGCGTTTAAGAGAAAACAGCAAATGCACGTTTTAGGCCAAAATGCTTTGAAAGCAATGGAAACAACAAAAGCGCATACTTTGTGTTATCTCCACTTGTAGCAAACACAGACAGCTCAAAATTTCACTGGATGTGTTGAAGACCAAGACCCACAAATGTGATGTGAAATGGTTTTTCTCCCATGTTGCGTTTAAGAGAAAACAGCAATTGCTCGTTTTAGGCAAAAATGCATTGAAAGCAATGGAACCAACAAAAGCGCATACTTTGTGTTATCTCCTCTTGTAGCAAACACAGACAGCTCAAAATTTCACTGGATGTGTTGAAGACCAAGACCAACAAATGTGATGTGAAATGGTTTTTCTCCCATGTTGCGTTTAAGAGAAAACAGCAAATGCACGTTTTAGGCCAAAATGCATTGAAAGCAATGGAAACAACAAAAGTGCATACGTTGTGTTATCTCCTCTTGTAGCAAACACAAACAGCTCAAAATTTCACAGGATGTCTTGAAGACCAAGACCAACAAATGTGATGTGAAATGGTTTTTCTCCCATGTTGCGTTTAAGAGAAAACAGCAAATGCACGTTTTAGGCCAAAATGCATTGAAAGCAATGAAAACAACAAAAGTGCATACTTTGTGTTATCTCCACTTGTAGCAAACACAGACAGCTCAAAATTTCACTGGATGTGTTGAAGACCAAGACCCACAAATGTGATGTGAAATGGTTTTTCTCCCATGTTGCATTTAAGAGAAAACAGCAATTGCTCGTTTTAGGCAAAAATGCATTGAAAGCAATGGAACCAACAAAAGCGCATACTTTGTCTTATCTCCTCTTGTAGCAAACACAGACAGCTCAAAATTTCACTGGATGTGTTGAAGACCAAGACCCACAAATGTGATGTGAAATGGTTTTTCTCCCATGTTGCGTTTAAGAGAAAACAGCAATTGCTCGTTTTAGGCAAAAATGCATTGAAAGTAATGGAACCAACAAAAGCGCATACTTTGTGTTATCTCCTCTTGTAGCAAAACACAGACAGCTCAAAATTTCACTGGATGTGTTGAAGACCAAGACCCACAAATGTGATGTGAAATGCTTTTTCTCCCATGTTGCGTTTAAGAGAAAACTGCAATTGCACGTTTTAGGCCAAAATGCATTGAAAGCAATGGAAACAACAAAAGCGCATACTTTGTGTTATCTCCTCTTGTAGCAAACACAGGCAGCTCAAACTTTCACTGGATGTGTTGAAGACCAAGACCAACAAATGTGATGTGAAATGGTTTTTCTCCCATGTTGCGTTTAAGAGAAAACAGCAAATGCACGTTTTAGGCCAAAATGCATTGAAAGCAATGGAAACAACAAAAGTGCATACGTTGTGTTATCTCCTCTTGTAGCAAACACAGACAGCTCAAAATTTCACTGGATGTCTTGAAGACCAATGCCCACAAATGTGATGTGAAATGGTTTTTCTCCCATGTTGCGTTTAAGAGAAAACAGCAATTGCTCGTTTTAGGCCAAAATGCTTTGAAAGCAATGGAACAACAAAAGCCCATACTTTGTGATATCTCCTCTTGTAGCAAACACAGGCAGCTCAAAATTTCACTGGATGTGTTGAAGACCAAGACCAACAAATGTGATGTGAAATGGTTTTTCTCCCATGTTGCGTTTAAGAGAAAACAGCAAATGCACGTTTTAGGCCAAAATGCATTGAAAGCAATGAAAACAACAAAAGCGCATACTTTGTGTTATCTCCTCTTGTAGCAAACACAGACAGCTCAAAATTTCACTCTATGTGTTGAAGACCAAGACCCACAAATATGATGTGAAATGGTTTTTCTCCCATGTTGCGTTTAAGAGAAAACAGCAATTGCTCGTTTTAGGCCAAAATGCATTGAAAGCAATGAAAACAACAAAAGCGCATACTTTGTGTTATCTCCTCTTGTAGCAAACACAGACAGCTCAAAATTTCACTGGATGTGTTGAAGACCAAGACCCACAAATGTGATGTGAAATGGTTTTTCTCCCATGTTGCGTTTAAGAGAAAACAGCAATTGCACGTTTTAGGCCAAAATGCATTGAAAGCAATGGAAACAACAAAAGCGCATACTTTGTGTTATCTCCTCTTGTAGCAAACACAGGCAGCTCAAACTTTCACTGGATGTGTTGAAGACCAAGACCAACAAATGTGATGTGAAATGGTTTTTCTCCCATGTTGCGTTTAAGAGAAAACAGCAAATGCACGTTTTAGGCCAAAATGCATTGAAAGCAATGGAAACAACAAAAGTGCATACGTTGTGTTATCTCCTCTTGTAGCAAACACAGACAGCTCAAAATTTCACTGGATGTCTTGAAGACCAATGCCCACAAATGTGATGTGAAATGGTTTTTCTCCCATGTTGCGTTTAAGAGAAAACAGCAATTGCTCGTTTTAGGCCAAAATGCTTTGAAAGCAATGGAACAACAAAAGCCCATACTTTGTGATATCTCCTCTTGTAGCAAACACAGGCAGCTCAAAATTTCACTGGATGTGTTGAAGACCAAGACCAACAAATGTGATGTGAAATGGTTTTTCTCCCATGTTGCGTTTAAGAGAAAACAGCAAATGCACGTTTTAGGCCAAAATGCATTGAAAGCAATGAAAACAACAAAAGCGCATACTTTGTGTTATCTCCTCTTGTAGCAAACACAGACAGCTCAAAATTTCACTGGATGTGTTGAAGACCAAGACCCACAAATGTGATGTGAAATGGTTTTTCTCCCATGTTGCGTTTAAGATAAAACAGCAATTGCTCGTTTTAGGCAAAAATGCATTGAAAGCAATGGAACCAACAAAAGCGCATACTTTGTGTTATCTCCTCTTGTAGCAAACACAGACAGCTCAAAATTTCACTGGATGTGTTGAAGACCAAGACCAACAAATGTGATGTGAAATGGTTTTTCTCCCATGTTGCGTTTAAGAGAAAACAGCAAATGCACGTTTTAGGCCAAAATGCATTGAAAGCAATGGAAACAACAAAAGTGCATACGTTGTGTTATCTCCTCTTGTAGCAAACACAAACAGCTCAAAATTTCACAGGATGTCTTGAAGACCAAGACCAACAAATGTGATGTGAAATGGTTTTTCTCCCATGTTGCGTTTAAGAGAAAACAGCAAATGCACGTTTTAGGCCAAAATGCATTGAAAGCAATGGAACCAACAAAAGCGCATACTTTGTGTTATCTCCTCTTGTAGCAAACACAGACAGCTCAAAATTTCACTGGATGTGTTGAAGACCAAGACCCACAAATGTGATGTGAAATGGTTTTTCTCCCATGTTGCGTTTAAGAGAAAACAGCAAATGCACGTTTTAGGCCAAAATGCATTGAAAGCAATGGAAACAACAAAAGCGCATACTTTGTGTTATCTTCTCTTGTAGCAAACACAGGCAGCTCAAAATTTCACTGGATGTGTTGAAGTCCAAGACCAACAAATGTGATGTGAAATGGTTTTTCTCCCATGTTGCGTTTAAGAGAAAACAGCAAATGCACGTTTTAGGCCAAAATGCTTTGAAAGCAATGGAAACAACAAAAGCGCATACTTTGTGTTATCTCCACTTGTAGCAAACACAGACAGCTCAAAATTTCACTGGATGTGTTGAAGACCAATACCCACAAATGTGATGTGAAATGGTTTTTCTCCCATGTTGCGTTTAAGAGAAAACAGCAAATGCACGTTTTAGGCCAAAATGCATTGAAAGCAATGGAAACAACAAAAGTGCATATTTGTGTTATCTCCTCTTGTAGCAAACACAGACAGCTCAAAATTTCACTGGATGTGTTGAAGACCAAGACCCACAAATGTGATGTGAAATGGTTTTTCTCCCATGTTGCGTTTAAGAGAAAACAGCAAATGCACGTTTTAGGCCAAAATGCATTGAAAGCAATGAAAACAACAAAAGCGCATACTTTGTGTTATCTCCTCTTGTAGCAAACACAGACAGCTCAAAATTTCACTCTATGTGTTGAAGACCAAGACCCACAAATATGATGTGAAATGGTTTTTCTCCCATGTTGCGTTTAAGAGAAAACAGCAATTGCTCGTTTTAGGCCAAAATGCATTGAAAGCAATGAAAACAACAAAAGCGCATACTTTGTGTTATCTCCTCTTGTAGCAAACACAGACAGCTCAAAATTTCACTGGATGTGTTGAAGACCAAGACCCACAAATGTGATGTGAAATGGTTTTTCTCCCATGTTGCGTTTAAGAGAAAACAGCAATTGCACGTTTTAGGCCAAAATGCATTGAAAGCAATGGAAACAACAAAAGCGCATACTTTGTGTTATCTCCTCTTGTAGCAAACACAGGCAGCTCAAACTTTCACTGGATGTGTTGAAGACCAAGACCAACAAATGTGATGTGAAATGGTTTTTCTCCCATGTTGCGTTTAAGAGAAAACAGCAAATGCACGTTTTAGGCCAAAATGCATTGAAAGCAATGGAAACAACAAAAGTGCATACGTTGTGTTATCTCCTCTTGTAGCAAACACAGACAGCTCAAAATTTCACTGGATGTCTTGAAGACCAATGCCCACAAATGTGATGTGAAATGGTTTTTCTCCCATGTTGCGTTTAAGAGAAAACAGCAATTGCTCGTTTTAGGCCAAAATGCTTTGAAAGCAATGGAACAACAAAAGCCCATACTTTGTGATATCTCCTCTTGTAGCAAACACAGGCAGCTCAAAATTTCACTGGATGTGTTGAAGACCAAGACCAACAAATGTGATGTGAAATGGTTTTTCTCCCATGTTGCGTTTAAGAGAAAACAGCAAATGCACGTTTTAGGCCAAAATGCTTTGAAAGCAATGGAAACAACAAAAGCGCATACTTTGTGTTATCTCCACTTGTAGCAAACACAGACAGCTCAAAATTTCACTGGATGTGTTGAAGACCAAGACCCACAAATGTGATGTGAAATGGTTTTTCTCCCATGTTGCGTTTAAGAGAAAACAGCAATTGCTCGTTTTAGGCAAAAATGCATTGAAAGCAATGGAACCAACAAAAGCGCATACTTTGTGTTATCTCCTCTTGTAGCAAACACAGACAGCTCAAAATTTCACTGGATGTGTTGAAGACCAAGACCAACAAATGTGATGTGAAATGGTTTTTCTCCCATGTTGCGTTTAAGAGAAAACAGCAAATGCACGTTTTAGGCCAAAATGCATTGAAAGCAATGGAAACAACAAAAGTGCATACGTTGTGTTATCTCCTCTTGTAGCAAACACAAACAGCTCAAAATTTCACAGGATGTCTTGAAGACCAAGACCAACAAATGTGATGTGAAATGGTTTTTCTCCCATGTTGCGTTTAAGAGAAAACAGCAAATGCACGTTTTAGGCCAAAATGCATTGAAAGCAATGGAACCAACAAAAGCGCATACTTTGTGTTATCTCCTCTTGTAGCAAACACAGACAGCTCAAAATTTCACTGGATGTGTTGAAGACCAAGACCCACAAATGTGATGTGAAATGGTTTTTCTCCCATGTTGCGTTTAAGAGAAACAGCAAATGCACGTTTTAGGCCAAAATGCATTGAAAGCAATGGAAACAACAAAAGCGCATACTTTGTGTTATCTTCTCTTGTAGCAAACACAGGCAGCTCAAAATTTCACTGGATGTGTTGAAGTCCAAGACCAACAAATGTGATGTGAAATGGTTTTTCTCCCATGTTGCGTTTAAGAGAAAACAGCAAATGCACGTTTTAGGCCAAAATGCTTTGAAAGCAATGGAAACAACAAAAGCGCATACTTTGTGTTATCTCCACTTGTAGCAAACACAGACAGCTCAAAATTTCACTGGATGTGTTGAAGACCAATACCCACAAATGTGATGTGAAATGGTTTTTCTCCCATGTTGCGTTTAAGAGAAAACAGCAAATGCACGTTTTAGGCCAAAATGCATTGAAAGCAATGGAAACAACAAAAGCGCATACTTTGTGTTATCTCCTCTTGTAGCAAACACAGACAGCTCAAAATTTCACTGGATGTGTTGAAGACCAATACCCACAAATGTGATGTGAAATGGTTTTTCTCCCATGTTGCGTTTAAGAGAAAAGAGCAATTGCTCGTTTTAGGCCAAAATGCATTGAAAGCAATGGAAACAACAAAAGTGCATATTTGTGTTATCTCCTCTTGTAGCAAACACAGACAGCTCAAAATTTCACTGGATGTGTTGAAGACCAAGACCCACAAATGTGATGTGAAATGGTTTTTCTCCCATGTTGCGTTTAAGAGAAAATAGCAATTGCTCGTTTTAGGCAAAAATGCATTGAAAGTAATGGAACCAACAAAAGCTCATACTTTGTGTTATCTCCTCTTGTAGCAAAACACAGACAGCTCAATATTTCACTGGATGTGTTGAAGACCAAGACCCACAAATGTGATGTGAAATGCTTTTTCTCCCATGTTGCGTTTAAGAGAAAACTGCAATTGCACGTTTTAGGCCAAAATGCATTAAAAGCAATGGAAACAACAAAAGCGCATACTTTGTGTTATCTCCTCTTGTAGCAAACACAGGCAGCTCAAACTTTCACTGGATATGTTGAAGACCAAGACCAACAAATGTGATGTGAAATGGTTTTTCTCCCATGTTGCGTTTAAGAGAAAACAGCAAATGCACGTTTTAGGCCAAAATGCATTGAAAGCAATGGAAACAACAAAAGTGCATACGTTGTGTTATCTCCTCTTGTAGCAAACACAGACAGCTCAAAATTTCACTGGATGTCTTGAAGACCAATGCCCACAAATGTGATGTGAAATGGTTTTTCTCCCATGTTGCGTTTAAGAGAAAACAGCAATTGCTCGTTTTAGGCCAAAATGCTTTGAAAGCAATGGAACAACAAAAGCCCATACTTTGTGATATCTCCTCTTGTAGCAAACACAGGCAGCTCAAAATTTCACTGGATGTGTTGAAGACCAAGACCAACAAATGTGATGTGAAATGCTTTTTCTCCCATGTTGCGTTTAAGAGAAAACTGCAATTGCACGTTTTAGGCCAAAATGCATTGAAAGCAATGAAAACAACAAAAGCGCATACTTTGTGTTATCTCCTCTTGTAGCAAACACAGACAGCTCAAAATTGCACTGGATGTGTTGAAGACCAAGACCCACAAATATGATGTGAAATGGTTTTTCTCCCATGTTGCGTTTAAGAGAAAACAGCAATTGCTCGTTTTAGGCCAAAATGCATTGAAAGCAATGAAAACAACAAAAGCACATACTTTGTGTTATCTCCTCTTGTAGCAAACACAGACAGCTCAAAATTTCACTGGATGTGTTGAAGACCAAGACCCACAAATGTGATGTGAAATGGTTTTTCTCCCATGTTGCGTTTAAGAGAAAACAGCAATTGCACGTTTTAGGCCAAAATGCATTGAAAGCAATGGAAACAACAAAAGCGCATACTTTGTGTTATCTCCTCTTGTAGCAAACACAGGCAGCTCAAACTTTCACTGGATGTGTTGAAGACCAAGACCAACAAATGTGATGTGAAATGGTTTTTCTCCCATGTTGCGTTTAAGAGAAAACAGCAAATGCACGTTTTAGGCCAAAATGCATTGAAAGCAATGAAAACAACAAAAGCGCATACTTTGTGTTATCTCCTCTTGTAGCAAACACAGACAGCTCAAAATTTCACTGGATGTGTTGAAGACCAAGACCCACAAATGTGATGTGAAATGGTTTTTCTCCCATGTTGCGTTTAAGAGAAAACAGCAATTGCACGTTTTAGGCCAAAATGCATTGAAAGCAATGGAAACAACAAAAGCGCATACTTTGTGTTATCTCCTCTTGTAGCAAACACAGGCAGCTCAAACTTTCACTGGATGTGTTGAAGACCAAGACCAACAAATGTGATGTGAAATGGTTTTTCTCCCATGTTGCGTTTAAGAGAAAACAGCAAATGCACGTTTTAGGCCAAAATGCATTGAAAGCAATGGAAACAACAAAAGTGCATACGTTGTGTTATCTCCTCTTGTAGCAAACACAGACAGCTCAAAATTTCACTGGATGTCTTGAAGACCAATGCCCACAAATGTGATGTGAAATGGTTTTCTCCCATGTTGCGTTTAAGAGAAAACAGCAATTGCTCGTTTTAGGCCAAAATGCTTTGAAAGCAATGGAACAACAAAAGCCCATACTTTGTGATATCTCTTCTTGTAGCAAACACAGGCAGCTCAAAATTTCACTGGATGTGTTGAAGACCAAGACCAACAAATGTGATGTGAAATGGTTTTTTTCCCATGTTGCGTTTAAGAGAAAACAGCAAATGCACGTTTTAGGCCAAAATGCTTTGAAAGCAATGGAAACAACAAAAGCGCATACTTTGTGTTATCTCCACTTGTAGCAAACACAGACAGCTCAAAATTTCACTGGATGTGTTGAAGACCAAGACCCACAAATGTGATGTGAAATGCTTTTTCTCCCATGTTGCGTTTAAGAGAAAACAGCAATTGCACGTTTTAGGCCAAAATGCATTGAAAGCAATGGAAACAACAAAAGCGCATACTTTGTGTTATCTCCTCTTGTAGCAAACACAGGCAGCTCAAACTTTCACTGGATGTGTTGAAGACCAAGACCAACAAATGTGATGTGAAATGGTTTTTCTCCCATGTTGCGTTTAAGAGAAAACAGCAATTGCACGTTTTAGGCCAAAATGCATTGAAAGCAATGGAAACAACAAAAGCGCATACTTTGTGTTATCTCCTCTTGTAGCAAACACAGGCAGCTCAAACTTTCACTGGATGTGTTGAAGACCAAGACCAACAAATGTGATGTGAAATGGTTTTTCTCCCATGTTGCGTTTAAGAGAAAACAGCAAATGCACGTTTTAGGCCAAAATGCATTGAAAGCAATGGAAACAACAAAAGTGCATACGTTGTGTTATCTCCTCTTGTAGCAAACACAGACAGCTCAAAATTTCACTGGATGTCTTGAAGACCAATGCCCACAAATGTGATGTGAAATGGTTTTTCTCCCATGTTGCGTTTAAGAGAAAACAGCAATTGCTCGTTTTAGGCCAAAATGCTTTGAAAGCAATGGAACAACAAAAGCCCATACTTTGTGATATCTCCTCTTGTAGCAAACACAGGCAGCTCAAAATTTCACTGGATGTGTTGAAGACCAAGACCAACAAATGTGATGTGAAATGGTTTTTCTCCCATGTTGCGTTTAAGAGAAAACAGCAAATGCACGTTTTAGGCCAAAATGCTTTGAAAGCAATGGAAACAACAAAAGCGCATACTTTGTGTTATCTCCACTTGTAGCAAACACAGACAGCTCAAAATTTCACTGGATGTGTTGAAGACCAAGACCCACAAATGTGATGTGAAATGGTTTTTCTCCCATGTTGCGTTTAAGAGAAAACAGCAATTGCTCGTTTTAGGCAAAAATGCATTGAAAGCAATGGAACCAACAAAAGCGCATACTTTGTGTTATCTCCTCTTGTAGCAAACACAGACAGCTCAAAATTTCACTGGATGTGTTGAAGACCAAGACCAACAAATGTGATGTGAAATGGTTTTTCTCCCATGTTGCGTTTAAGAGAAAACAGCAAATGCACGTTTTAGGCCAAAATGCATTGAAAGCAATGGAAACAACAAAAGTGCATACGTTGTGTTATCTCCTCTTGTAGCAAACACAAACAGCTCAAAATTTCACAGGATGTCTTGAAGACCAAGACCAACAAATGTGATGTGAAATGGTTTTTCTCCCATGTTGCGTTTAAGAGAAAACAGCAAATGCACGTTTTAGGCCAAAATGCATTGAAAGCAATGGAACCAACAAAAGCGCATACTTTGTGTTATCTCCTCTTGTAGCAAACACAGACAGCTCAAAATTTCACTGGATGTGTTGAAGACCAAGACCCACAAATGTGATGTGAAATGGTTTTTCTCCCATGTTGCGTTTAAGAGAAACAGCAAATGCACGTTTTAGGCCAAAATGCATTGAAAGCAATGGAAACAACAAAAGCGCATACTTTGTGTTATCTTCTCTTGTAGCAAACACAGGCAGCTCAAAATTTCACTGGATGTGTTGAAGTCCAAGACCAACAAATGTGATGTGAAATGGTTTTTCTCCCATGTTGCGTTTAAGAGAAAACAGCAAATGCACGTTTTAGGCCAAAATGCTTTGAAAGCAATGGAAACAACAAAAGCGCATACTTTGTGTTATCTCCACTTGTAGCAAACACAGACAGCTCAAAATTTCACTGGATGTGTTGAAGACCAATACCCACAAATGTGATGTGAAATGGTTTTTCTCCCATGTTGCGTTTAAGAGAAAACAGCAAATGCACGTTTTAGGCCAAAATGCATTGAAAGCAATGGAAACAACAAAAGCGCATACTTTGTGTTATCTCCTCTTGTAGCAAACACAGACAGCTCAAAATTTCACTGGATGTGTTGAAGACCAATACCCACAAATGTGATGTGAAATGGTTTTTCTCCCATGTTGCGTTTAAGAGAAAAGAGCAATTGCTCGTTTTAGGCCAAAATGCATTGAAAGCAATGGAAACAACAAAAGTGCATATTTGTGTTATCTCCTCTTGTAGCAAACACAGACAGCTCAAAATTTCACTGGATGTGTTGAAGACCAAGACCCACAAATGTGATGTGAAATGGTTTTTCTCCCATGTTGCGTTTAAGAGAAAATAGCAATTGCTCGTTTTAGGCAAAAATGCATTGAAAGTAATGGAACCAACAAAAGCTCATACTTTGTGTTATCTCCTCTTGTAGCAAAACACAGACAGCTCAATATTTCACTGGATGTGTTGAAGACCAAGACCCACAAATGTGATGTGAAATGCTTTTTCTCCCATGTTGCGTTTAAGAGAAAACTGCAATTGCACGTTTTAGGCCAAAATGCATTAAAAGCAATGGAAACAACAAAAGCGCATACTTTGTGTTATCTCCTCTTGTAGCAAACACAGGCAGCTCAAACTTTCACTGGATATGTTGAAGACCAAGACCAACAAATGTGATGTGAAATGGTTTTTCTCCCATGTTGCGTTTAAGAGAAAACAGCAAATGCACGTTTTAGGCCAAAATGCATTGAAAGCAATGGAAACAACAAAAGTGCATACGTTGTGTTATCTCCTCTTGTAGCAAACACAGACAGCTCAAAATTTCACTGGATGTCTTGAAGACCAATGCCCACAAATGTGATGTGAAATGGTTTTTCTCCCATGTTGCGTTTAAGAGAAAACAGCAATTGCTCGTTTTAGGCCAAAATGCTTTGAAAGCAATGGAACAACAAAAGCCCATACTTTGTGATATCTCCTCTTGTAGCAAACACAGGCAGCTCAAAATTTCACTGGATGTGTTGAAGACCAAGACCAACAAATGTGATGTGAAATGCTTTTTCTCCCATGTTGCGTTTAAGAGAAAACTGCAATTGCACGTTTTAGGCCAAAATGCATTGAAAGCAATAAAAACAACAAAAGCGCATACTTTGTGTTATCTCCTCTTGTAGCAAACACAGACAGCTCAAAATTGCACTGGATGTGTTGAAGACCAAGACCCACAAATATGATGTGAAATGGTTTTTCTCCCATGTTGCGTTTAAGAGAAAACAGCAATTGCTCGTTTTAGGCCAAAATGCATTGAAAGCAATGAAAACAACAAAAGCACATACTTTGTGTTATCTCCTCTTGTAGCAAACACAGACAGCTCAAAATTTCACTGGATGTGTTGAAGACCAAGACCCACAAATGTGATGTGAAATGGTTTTTCTCCCATGTTGCGTTTAAGAGAAAACAGCAATTGCACGTTTTAGGCCAAAATGCATTGAAAGCAATGGAAACAACAAAAGCGCATACTTTGTGTTATCTCCTCTTGTAGCAAACACAGGCAGCTCAAACTTTCACTGGATGTGTTGAAGACCAAGACCAACAAATGTGATGTGAAATGGTTTTTCTCCCATGTTGCGTTTAAGAGAAAACAGCAAATGCACGTTTTAGGCCAAAATGCATTGAAAGCAATGGAAACAACAAAAGTGCATACGTTGTGTTATCTCCTCTTGTAGCAAACACAGACAGCTCAAAATTTCACTGGATGTGTTGAAGACCAATGCCCACAAATGTGATGTGAAATGGTTTTTCTCCCATGTTGCGTTTAAGAGAAAACAGCAATTGCTCGTTTTAGGCCAAAATGCTTTGAAAGCAATGGAACAACAAAAGCCCATACTTTGTGATATCTCCTCTTGTAGCAAACACAGGCAGCTCAAAATTTCACTGGATGTGTTGAAGACCAAGACCAACAAATGTGATGTGAAATGGTTTTTCTCCCATGTTGCGTTTAAGAGAAAACAGCAAATGCACGTTTTAGGCCAAAATGCATTGAAAGCAATGAAAACAACAAAAGCGCATACTTTGTGTTATCTCCTCTTGTAGCAAACACAGACAGCTCAAAATTTCACTGGATGTGTTGAAGACCAAGACCCACAAATATGATGTGAAATGGTTTTTCTCCCATGTTGCGTTTAAGAGAAAACAGCAATTGCTCGTTTTAGGCCAAAATGCATTGAAAGCAATGAAAACAACAAAAGCGCATACTTTGTGTTATCTCCTCTTGTAGCAAACACAGACAGCTCAAAATTTCACTGGATGTGTTGAAGACCAAGACCCACAAATGTGATGTGAAATGGTTTTTCTCCCATGTTGCGTTTAAGAGAAAACAGCAATTGCACGTTTTAGGCCAAAATGCATTGAAAGCAATGGAAACAACAAAAGCGCATACTTTGTGTTATCTCCTCTTGTAGCAAACACAGGCAGCTCAAACTTTCACTGGATGTGTTGAAGACCAAGACCAACAAATGTGATGTGAAATGGTTTTTCTCCCATGTTGCGTTTAAGAGAAAACAGCAAATGCACGTTTTAGGCCAAAATGCATTGAAAGCAATGGAAACAACAAAAGTGCATACGTTGTGTTATCTCCTCTTGTAGCAAACACAGACAGCTCAAAATTTCACTGGATGTCTTGAAGACCAATGCCCACAAATGTGATGTGAAATGGTTTTCTCCCATGTTGCGTTTAAGAGAAAACAGCAATTGCTCGTTTTAGGCCAAAATGCTTTGAAAGCAATGGAACAACAAAAGCCCATACTTTGTGATATCTCTTCTTGTAGCAAACACAGGCAGCTCAAAATTTCACTGGATGTGTTGAAGACCAAGACCAACAAATGTGATGTGAAATGGTTTTTTTCCCATGTTGCGTTTAAGAGAAAACAGCAAATGCACGTTTTAGGCCAAAATGCTTTGAAAGCAATGGAAACAACAAAAGCGCATACTTTGTGTTATCTCCACTTGTAGCAAACACAGACAGCTCAAAATTTCACTGGATGTGTTGAAGACCAAGACCCACAAATGTGATGTGAAATGGTTTTTCTCCCATGTTGCGTTTAAGAGAAAACAGCAATTGCTCATTTTAGGCAAAAATGCATTGAAAGCAATGGAACCAACAAAAGCGCATACTTTGTGTTATCTCCTCTTGTAGCAAACACAGACAGCTCAAAATTTCACTGGATGTGTTGAAGACCAAGACCAACAAATGTGATGTGAAATGGTTTTTCTCCCATGTTGCGTTTAAGAGAAAACAGCAAATGCACGTTTTAGGCCAAAATGCATTGAAAGCAATGGAAACAACAAAAGTGCATACGTTGTGTTATCTCCTCTTGTAGCAAACACAAACAGCTCAAAATTTCACAGGATGTCTTGAAGACCAAGACCAACAAATGTGATGTGAAATGGTTTTTCTCCCATGTTGCGTTTAAGAGAAAACAGCAAATGCACGTTTTAGGCCAAAATGCATTGAAAGCAATGAAAACAACAAAAGCGCATACTTTGTGTTATCTCCACTTGTAGCAAACACAGACAGCTCAAAATTTCACTGGATGTGTTGAAGACCAAGACCCACAAATGTGATGTGAAATGGTTTTTCTCCCATGTTGCATTTAAGAGAAAACAGCAATTGCTCGTTTTAGGCAAAAATGCATTGAAAGCAAAGGAACCAACAAAAGCGCATACTTTGTCTTATCTCCTCTTGTAGCAAACACAGACAGCTCAAAATTTCACTGGATGTGTTGAAGACCAAGACCCACAAATATGATGTGAAATGGTTTTTCTCCCATGTTGCGTTTAAGAGAAAACAGCAATTGCTCGTTTTAGGCAAAAATGCATTGAAAGCAATGGAACCAACAAAAGCGCATACTTTGTGTTATCTCCTCTTGTAGCAAACACAGACAGCTCAAAATTTCACTGGATGTGTTGAAGACCAAGACCCACAAATGTGATGTGAAATGGTTTTTCTCCCATGTTGCGTTTAAGAGAAAACAGCAAATGCACGTTTTAGGCCAAAATGCATTGAAAGCAATGGAAACAACAAAAGCGCATACTTTGTGTTATCTTCTCTTGTAGCAAACACAGGCAGCTCAAAATTTCACTGGATGTGTTGAAGACCAAGACCAACAAATGTGATGTGAAATGGTTTTTCTCCCATGTTGCGTTTAAGAGAAAACAGCAAATGCACGTTTTAGGCCAAAATGCTTTGAAAGCAATGGAAACAACAAAAGCGCATACTTTGTGTTTTCTCCACTAGTAGCAAACACAGACAGCTCAAAATTTCACTGGATGTGTTGAAGACCAATACCCACAAATGTGATGTGAAATGGTTTTTCTCCCATGTTGCGTTTAAGAGAAAACAGCAAATGCACGTTTTAGGCCAAAATGCATTGAAAGCAATGGAAACAACAAAAGCGCATACTTTGTGTTATCTCCTCTTGTAGCAAACACAGACAGCTCAAAATTTCACTGGATGTGTTGAAGACCAATACCCACAAATGTGATGTGAAATGGTTTTTCTCCCATGTTGCGTTTAAGAGAAAAGAGCAATTGCTCGTTTTAGGCCAAAATGCATTGAAAGCAATGGAAACAACAAAAGTGCATATTTGTGTTATCTCCTCTTGTAGCAAACACAGACAGCTCAAAATTTCACTGGATGTGTTGAAGACCAAGACCCACAAATGTGATGTGAAATGGTTTTTCTCCCATGATGCGTTTAAGAGAAAACAGCAATTGCTCGTTTTAGGCCAAAATGCTTTGAAAGCAATGGAACAACAAAAGCCCATACTTTGTGATATCTCCTCTTGTAGCAAACACAGGCAGCTCAAAATTTCACTGGATGTGTTGAAGACCAAGACCAACAAATGTGATGTGAAATGGTTTTTCTCCCATGTTGCATTTAAGAGAAAACAGCAAATGCACGTTTTAGGCCAAAATGCTTTGAAAGCAATGGAAACAACAAAAGCGCATACTTTGTGTTATCTCCACTTGTAGCAAACACAGACAGCTCAAAATTTCACTGGATGTGTTGAAGACCAAGACCCACAAATGTGATGTGAAATGGTTTTTCTCCCATGTTGCGTTTAAGAGAAAACAGCAATTGCTCGTTTTAGGCAAAAATGCATTGAAAGCAATGGAACCAACAAAAGCGCATACTTTGTGTTATCTCCTCTTGTAGCAAACACAGACAGCTCAAAATTTCACTGGATGTGTTGAAGACCAAGACCAACAAATGTGATGTGAAATGGTTTTTCTCCCATGTTGCGTTTAAGAGAAAACAGCAAATGCACGTTTTAGGCCAAAATGCATTGAAAGCAATGGAAACAACAAAAGTGCATACGTTGTGTTATCTCCTCTTGTAGCAAACACAAACAGCTCAAAATTTCACAGGATGTCTTGAAGACCAAGACCAACAAATGTGATGTGAAATGGTTTTTCTCCCATGTTGCGTTTAAGAGAAAACAGCAAATGCACGTTTTAGGCCAAAATGCATTGAAAGCAATGAAAACAACAAAAGCGCATACTTTGTGTTATCTCCACTTGTAGCAAACACAGACAGCTCAAAATTTCACTGGATGTGTTGAAGACCAAGACCCACAAATGTGATGTGAAATGGTTTTTCTCCCATGTTGCATTTAAGAGAAAACAGCAATTGCTCGTTTTAGGCAAAAATGCATTGAAAGCAATGGAACCAACAAAAGCGCATACTTTGTCTTATCTCCTCTTGTAGCAAACACAGACAGCTCAAAATTTCACTGGATGTGTTGAAGACCAAGACCCACAAATATGATGTGAAATGGTTTTTCTCCCATGTTGCGTTTAAGAGAAAACAGCAATTGCTCGTTTTAGGCAAAAATGCATTGAAAGCAATGGAACCAACAAAAGCGCATACTTTGTGTTATCTCCTCTTGTAGCAAACACAGACAGCTCAAAATTTCACTGGATGTGTTGAAGACCAAGACCCACAAATGTGATGTGAAATGGTTTTTCTCCCATGTTGCGTTTAAGAGAAAACAGCAAATGCACGTTTTAGGCCAAAATGCATTGAAAGCAATGGAAACAACAAAAGCGCATACTTTGTGTTATCTTCTCTTGTAGCAAACACAGGCAGCTCAAAATTTCACTGGATGTGTAGAAGTCCAAGACCAACAAATGTGATGTGAAATGGTTTTTCTCCCATGTTGCGTTTAAGAGAAAACAGCAAATGCACGTTTTAGGCCAAAATGCTTTGAAAGCAATGGAAACAACAAAAGCGCATACTTTGTGTTATCTCCACTTGTAGCAAACACAGACAGCTCAAAATTTCACTGGATGTGTTGAAGACCAATACCCACAAATGTGATGTGAAATGGTTTTTCTCCCATGTTGCGTTTAAGAGAAAACAGCAAATGCACGTTTTAGGCCAAAATGCATTGAAAGCAATGGAAACAACAAAAGCGCATACTTTGTGTTATCTCCTCTTGTAGCAAACACAGACAGCTCAAAATTTCACTGGATGTGTTGAAGACCAATACCCACAAATGTGATGTGAAATGGTTTTTCTCCCATGTTGCGTTTAAGAGAAAAGAGCAATTGCTCGTTTTAGGCCAAAATGCATTGAAAGCAATGGAAACAACAAAAGTGCATATTTGTGTTATCTCCTCTTGTAGCAAACACAGACAGCTCAAAATTTCACTGGATGTGTTGAAGACCAAGACCCACAAATGTGATGTGAAATGGTTTTTCTCCCATGTTGCGTTTAAGAGAAAACAGCAATTGCTCGTTTTAGGCAAAAATGCATTGAAAGTAATGGAACCAACAAAAGCGCATACTTTGTGTTATCTCCTCTTGTAGCAAAACACAGACAGCTCAAAATTTCACTGGATGTGTTGAAGACCAAGACCCACAAATGTGATGTGAAATGCTTTTTCTCCCATGTTGCGTTTAAGAGAAAACTGCAATTGCACGTTTTAGGCCAAAATGCATTGAAAGCAATGGAAACAACAAAAGCGCATACTTTGTGTTATCTCCTCTTGTAGCAAACACAGGCAGCTCAAACTTTCACTGGATGTGTTGAAGACCAAGACCAACAAATGTGATGTGAAATGGTTTTTCTCCCATGTTGCGTTTAAGAGAAAACAGCAAATGCACGTTTTAGGCCAAAATGCATTGAAAGCAATGGAAACAACAAAAGTGCATACGTTGTGTTATCTCCTCTTGTAGCAAACACAGACAGCTCAAAATTTCACTGGATGTCTTGAAGACCAAGACCAACAAATGTGATGTGAAATGGTTTTTCTCCCATGTTGCGTTTAAGAGAAAACAGCAAATGCACGTTTTAGGCCAAAATGCATTGAAAGCAATGAAAACAACAAAAGCGCATACTTTGTGTTATCTCCTCTTGTAGCAAACACAGACAGCTCAAAATTTCACTCTATGTGTTGAAGACCAAGACCCACAAATATGATGTGAAATGGTTTTTCTCCCATGTTGCGTTTAAGAGAAAACAGCAATTGCTCGTTTTAGGCCAAAATGCATTGAAAGCAATGAAAACAACAAAAGCGCATACTTTGTGTTATCTCCTCTTGTAGCAAACACAGACAGCTCAAAATTTCACTGGATGTGTTGAAGACCAAGACCCACAAATGTGATGTGAAATGGTTTTTCTCCCATGTTGCGTTTAAGAGAAAACAGAAATTGCACGTTTTAGGCCAAAATGCATTGAAAGCAATGGAAACAACAAAAGCGCATACTTTGTGTTATCTCCTCTTGTAGCAAACACAGGCAGCTCAAACTTTCACTGGATGTGTTGAAGACCAAGACCAACAAATGTGATGTGAAATGGTTTTTCTCCCATGTTGCGTTTAAGAGAAAACAGCAAATGCACGTTTTAGGCCAAAATGCATTGAAAGCAATGGAAACAACAAAAGTGCATACGTTGTGTTATCTCCTCTTGTAGCAAACACAGACAGCTCAAAATTTCACTGGATGTCTTGAAGACCAATGCCCACAAATGTGATGTGAAATGGTTTTTCTCCCATGTTGCGTTTAAGAGAAAACAGCAATTGCTCGTTTTAGGCCAAAATGCTTTGAAAGCAATGGAACAACAAAAGCCCATACTTTGTGATATCTCCTCTTGTAGCAAACACAGGCAGCTCAAAATTTCACTGGATGTGTTGAAGACCAAGACCAACAAATGTGATGTGAAATGGTTTTTCTCCCATGTTGCGTTTAAGAGAAAACAGCAAATGCACGTTTTAGGCCAAAATGCATTGAAAGCAATGAAAACAACAAAAGCGCATACTTTGTGTTATCTCCTCTTGTAGCAAACACAGACAGCTCAAAATTTCACTGGATGTGTTGAAGACCAAGACCCACAAATATGATGTGAAATGGTTTTTCTCCCATGTTGCGTTTAAGAGAAAACAGCAATTGCTCGTTTTAGGCCAAAATGCATTGAAAGCAATGAAAACAACAAAAGCGCATACTTTGTGTTATCTCCTCTTGTAGCAAACACAGACAGCTCAAAATTTCACTGGATGTGTTGAAGACCAAGACCCACAAATGTGATGTGAAATGGTTTTTCTCCCATGTTGCGTTTAAGAGAAAACAGCAATTGCACGTTTTAGGCCAAAATGCATTGAAAGCAATGGAAACAACAAAAGCGCATACTTTGTGTTATCTCCTCTTGTAGCAAACACAGGCAGCTCAAACTTTCACTGGAAGTGTTGAAGACCAAGACCAACAAATGTGATGTGAAATGGTTTTTCTCCCATGTTGCGTTTAAGAGAAAACAGCAAATGCACGTTTTAGGCCAAAATGCATTGAAAGCAATGGAAACAACAAAAGTGCATACGTTGTGTTATCTCCTCTTGTAGCAAACACAGACAGCTCAAAATTTCACTGGATGTCTTGAAGACCAATGCCCACAAATGTGATGTGAAATGGTTTTTCTCCCATGTTGCGTTTAAGAGAAAACAGCAATTGCTCGTTTTAGGCCAAAATGCTTTGAAAGCAATGGAACAACAAAAGCCCATACTTTGTGATATCTCCTCTTGTAGCAAACACAGGCAGCTCAAAATTTCACTGGATGTGTTGAAGACCAAGACCAACAAATGTGATGTGAAATGGTTTTTCTCCCATGTTGCGTTTAAGAGAAAACAGCAAATGCACGTTTTAGGCCAAAATGCTTTGAAAGCAATGGAAACAACAAAAGCGCATACTTTGTGTTATCTCCACTTGTAGCAAACACAGACAGCTCAAAATTTCACTGGATGTGTTGAAGACCAAGACCCACAAATGTGATGTGAAATGGTTTTTCTCCCATGTTGCGTTTAAGAGAAAACAGCAATTGCTCGTTTTAGGCAAAAATGCATTGAAAGCAATGGAACCAACAAAAGCGCATACTTTGTGTTATCTCCTCTTGTAGCAAACACAGACAGCTCAAAATTTCACTGGATGTGTTGAAGACCAAGACTAACAAATGTGATGTGAAATGGTTTTTCTCCCATGTTGCGTTTAAGAGAAAACAGCAAATGCACGTTTTAGGCCAAAATGCATTGAAAGCAATGGAAACAACAAAAGTGCATACGTTGTGTTATCTCCTCTTGTAGCAAACACAAACAGCTCAAAATTTCACAGGATGTCTTGAAGACCAAGACCAACAAATGTGATGTGAAATGGTTTTTCTCCCATGTTGCGTTTAAGAGAAAACAGCAAATGCACGTTTTAGGCCAAAATGCATTGAAAGCAATGGAACCAACAAAAGCGCATACTTTGTGTTATCTCCTCTTGTAGCAAACACAGACAGCTCAAAATTTCACTGGATGTGTTGAAGACCAAGACCCACAAATGTGATGTGAAATGGTTTTTCTCCCATGTTGCGTTTAAGAGAAAACAGCAAATGCACGTTTTAGGCCAAAATGCATTGAAAGCAATGGAAACAACAAAAGCGCATACTTTGTGTTATCTTCTCTTGTAGCAAACACAGGCAGCTCAAAATTTCACTGGATGTGTTGAAGTCCAAGACCAACAAATGTGATGTGAAATGGTTTTTCTCCCATGTTGCGTTTAAGAGAAAACAGCAAATGCACGTTTTAGGCCAAAATGCTTTGAAAGCAATGGAAACAACAAAAGCGCATACTTTGTGTTATCTCCACTTGTAGCAAACACAGACAGCTCAAAATTTCACTGGATGTGTTGAAGACCAATACCCACAAATGTGATGTGAAATGGTTTTTCTCCCATGTTGCGTTTAAGAGAAAACAGCAAATGCACGTTTTAGGCCAAAATGCATTGAAAGCAATGGAAACAACAAAAGCGCATACTTTGTGTTATCTCCTCTTGTAGCAAACACAGACAGCTCAAAATTTCACTGGATGTGTTGAAGACCAATACCCACAAATGTGATGTGAAATGGTTTTTCTCCCATGTTGCGTTTAAGAGAAAAGAGCAATTGCTCGTTTTAGGCCAAAATGCATTGAAAGCAATGGAAACAACAAAAGTGCATATTTGTGTTATCTCCTCTTGTAGCAAACACAGACAGCTCAAAATTTCACTGGATGTGTTGAAGACCAAGACCCACAAATGTGATGTGAAATGGTTTTTCTCCCATGTTGCGTTTAAGAGAAAATAGCAATTGCTCGTTTTAGGCAAAAATGCATTGAAAGTAATGGAACCAACAAAAGCGCATACTTTGTGTTATCTCCTCTTGTAGCAAAACACAGACAGCTCAAAATTTCACTGGATGTGTTGAAGACCAAGACCCACAAATGTGATGTGAAATGCTTTTTCTCCCATGTTGCGTTTAAGAGAAAACTGCAATTGCACGTTTTAGGCCAAAATGCATTGAAAGCAATGGAAACAACAAAAGCGCATACTTTGTGTTATCTCCTCTTGTAGCAAACACAGGCAGCTCAAACTTTCACTGGATATGTTGAAGACCAAGACCAACAAATGTGATGTGAAATGGTTTTTCTCCCATGTTGCGTTTAAGAGAAAACAGCAAATGCACGTTTTAGGCCAAAATGCATTGAAAGCAATGGAAACAACAAAAGTGCATACGTTGTGTTATCTCCTCTTGTAGCAAACACAGACAGCTCAAAATTTCACTGGATGTCTTGAAGACCAATGCCCACAAATGTGATGTGAAATTGTTTTTCTCCCATGTTGCGTTTAAGAGAAAACAGCAATTGCTCGTTTTAGGCCAAAATGCTTTGAAAGCAATGGAACAACAAAAGCCCATACTTTGTGATATCTCCTCTTGTAGCAAACACAGGCAGCTCAAAATTTCACTGGATGTGTTGAAGACCAAGACCAACAAATGTGATGTGAAATGGTTTTTCTCCCATGTTGCGTTTAAGAGAAAACAGCAAATGCACGTTTTAGGCCAAAATGCATTGAAAGCAATGAAAACAACAAAAGCGCATACTTTGTGTTATCTCCTCTTGTAGCAAACACAGACAGCTCAAAATTTCACTGGATGTGTTGAAGACCAAGACCCACAAATATGATGTGAAATGGTTTTTCTCCCATGTTGCGTTTAAGAGAAAACAGCAATTGCTCGTTTTAGGCCAAAATGCATTGAAAGCAATGAAAACAACAAAAGCGCATACTTTGTGTTATCTCCTCTTGTAGCAAACACAGACAGCTCAAAATTTCACTGGATGTGTTGAAGACCAAGACCCACAAATGTGATGTGAAATGGTTTTTCTCCCATGTTGCGTTTAAGAGAAAACAGCAATTGCACGTTTTAGGCCAAAATGCATTGAAAGCAATGGAAACAACAAAAGCGCATACTTTGTGTTATCTCCTCTTGTAGCAAACACAGGCAGCTCAAACTTTCACTGGATGTGTTGAAGACCAAGACCAACAAATGTGATGTGAAATGGTTTTTCTCCCATGTTGCGTTTAAGAGAAAACAGCAAATGCACGTTTTAGGCCAAAATGCATTGAAAGCAATGGAAACAACAAAAGTGCATACGTTGTGTTATCTCCTCTTGTAGCAAACACAGACAGCTCAAAATTTCACTGGATGTCTTGAAGACCAATGCCCACAAATGTGATGTGAAATGGTTTTTCTCCCATGTTGCGTTTAAGAGAAAACAGCAATTGCTCGTTTTAGGCCAAAATGCTTTGAAAGCAATGGAACAACAAAAGCCCATACTTTGTGATATCTCCTCTTGTAGCAAACACAGGCAGCTCAAAATTTCACTGGATGTGTTGAAGACCAAGACCAACAAATGTGATGTGAAATGGTTTTTCTCCCATGTTGCGTTTAAGAGAAAACAGCAAATGCACGTTTTAGGCCAAAATGCATTGAAAGCAATGAAAACAACAAAAGCGCATACTTTGTGTTATCTCCTCTTGTAGCAAACACAGACAGCTCAAAATTTCACTGGATGTGTTGTAGACCAAGACCCACAAATATGATGTGAAATGGTTTTTCTCCCATGTTGCGTTTAAGAGAAAACAGCAATTGCTCGTTTTAGGCCAAAATGCATTGAAAGCAATGAAAACAACAAAAGCGCATACTTTGTGTTATCTCCTCTTGTAGCAAACACAGACAGCTCAATATTTCACTGGATGTGTTGAAGACCAAGACCCACAAATGTGATGTGAAATGGTTTTTCTCCCATGTTGCGTTTAAGAGAAAACAGCAATTGCACATTTTAGGCCAAAATGCATTGAAAGCAATGGAAACAACAAAAGCGCATACTTTGTGTTATCTCCTCTTGTAGCAAACACAGGCAGCTCAAACTTTCACTGGATGTGTTGAAGACCAAGACCAACAAATGTGATGTGAAATGGTTTTTCTCCCATGTTGCGTTTAAGAGAAAACAGCAAATGCACGTTTTAGGCCAAAATGCATTGAAAGCAATGGAAACAACAAAAGTGCATACGTTGTGTTATCTCCTCTTGTAGCAAACACAGACAGCTCAAAATTTCACTGGATGTCTTGAAGACCAATGCCCACAAATGTGATGTGAAATGGTTTTCTCCCATGTTGCGTTTAAGAGAAAACAGCAATTGCTCGTTTTAGGCCAAAATGCTTTGAAAGCAATGGAACAACAAAAGCCCATACTTTGTGATATCTCTTCTTGTAGCAAACACAGGCAGCTCAAAATTTCACTGGATGTGTTGAAGACCAAGACCAACAAATGTGATGTGAAATGGTTTTTCTCCCATGTTGCGTTTAAGAGAAAACAGCAAATGCACGTTTTAGGCCAAAATGCTTTGAAAGCAATGGAAACAACAAAAGCGCATACTTTGTGTTATCTCCACTTGTAGCAAACACAGACAGCTCAAAATTTCACTGGATGTGTTGAAGACCAAGACCCACAAATGTGATGTGAAATGGTTTTTCTCCCATGTTGCGTTTAAGAGAAAACAGCAATTGCTCATTTTAGGCAAAAATGCATTGAAAGCAATGGAACCAACAAAAGCGCATACTTTGTGTTATCTCCTCTTGTAGCAAACACAGACAGCTCAAAATTTCACTGGATGTGTTGAAGACCAAGACCAACAAATGTGATGTGAAATGGTTTTTCTCCCATGTTGCGTTTAAGAGAAAACAGCAAATGCACGTTTTAGGCCAAAATGCATTGAAAGCAATGGAAACAACAAAAGTGCATACGTTGTGTTATCTCCTCTTGTAGCAAACACAAACAGCTCAAAATTTCACAGGATGTCTTGAAGACCAAGACCAACAAATGTGATGTGAAATGGTTTTTCTCCCATGTTGCGTTTAAGAGAAAACAGCAAATGCACGTTTTAGGCCAAAATGCATTGAAAGCAATGAAAACAACAAAAGCGCATACTTTGTGTTATCTCCACTTGTAGCAAACACAGACAGCTCAAAATTTCACTGGATGTGTTGAAGACCAAGACCCACAAATGTGATGTGAAATGGTTTTTCTCCCATGTTGCATTTAAGAGAAAACAGCAATTGCTCGTTTTAGGCAAAAATGCATTGAAAGCAATGGAACCAACAAAAGCGCATACTTTGTCTTATCTCCTCTTGTAGCAAACACAGACAGCTCAAAATTTCACTGGATGTGTTGAAGACCAAGACCCACAAATATGATGTGAAATGGTTTTTCTCCCATGTTGCGTTTAAGAGAAAACAGCAATTGCTCGTTTTAGGCAAAAATGCATTGAAAGCAATGGAACCAACAAAAGCGCATACTTTGTGTTATCTCCTCTTGTAGCAAACACAGACAGCTCAAAATTTCACTGGATGTGTTGAAGACCAAGACCCACAAATGTGATGTGAAATGGTTTTTCTCCCATGTTGCGTTTAAGAGAAAACAGCAAATGCACGTTTTAGGCCAAAATGCATTGAAAGCAATGGAAACAACAAAAGCGCATACTTTGTGTTATCTTCTCTTGTAGCAAACACAGGCAGCTCAAAATTTCACTGGATGTGTTGAAGACCAAGACCAACAAATGTGATGTGAAATGGTTTTTCTCCCATGTTGCGTTTAAGAGAAAACAGCAAATGCACGTTTTAGGCCAAAATGCTTTGAAAGCAATGGAAACAACAAAAGCGCATACTTTGTGTTATCTCCACTTGTAGCAAACACAGACAGCTCAAAATTTCACTGGATGTGTTGAAGACCAATACCCACAAATGTGATGTGAAATGGTTTTTCTCCCATGTTGCGTTTAAGAGAAAACAGCAAATGCACGTTTTAGGCCAAAATGCATTGAAAGCAATGGAAACAACAAAAGCGCATACTTTGTGTTATCTCCTCTTGTAGCAAACACAGACAGCTCAAAATTTCACTGGATGTGTTGAAGACCAATACCCACAAATGTGATGTGAAATGGTTTTTCTCCCATGTTGCGTTTAAGAGAAAAGAGCAATTGCTCGTTTTAGGCCAAAATGCATTGGAAGCAATGGAAACAACAAAAGTGCATATTTGTGTTATCTCCTCTTGTAGCAAACACAGACAGCTCAAAATTTCACTGGATGTGTTGAAGACCAAGACCCACAAATGTGATGTGAAATGGTTTTTCTCCCATGTTGCGTTTAAGAGAAAACAGCAATTGCTCGTTTTAGTCAAAAATGCATTGAAAGTAATGGAACCAACAAAAGCGCATACTTTGTGTTATCTCCTCTTGTAGCAAAACACAGACAGCTCAAAATTTCACTGGATGTGTTGAAGACCAAGACCCACAAATGTGATGTGAAATGCTTTTTCTCCCATGTTGCGTTTAAGAGAAAACTGCAATTGCACGTTTTAGGCCAAAATGCATTGAAAGCAATGGAAACAACAAAAGCGCATACTTTGTGTTATCTCCTCTTGTAGCAAACACAGGCAGCTCAAACTTTCACTGGATGTGTTGAAGACCAAGACCAACAAATGTGATGTGAAATGGTTTTTCTCCCATGTTGCGTTTAAGAGAAAACAGCAAATGCACGTTTTAGGCAAAAATGCATTGAAAGCAATGGAAACAACAAAAGTGCATACGTTGTGTTATCTCCTCTTGTAGCAAACACAGACAGCTCAAAATTTCACTGGATGTCTTGAAGACCAATGCCCACAAATGTGATGTGAAATGGTTTTTCTCCCATGTTGCGTTTAAGAGAAAACAGCAATTGCTCGTTTTAGGCCAAAATGCTTTGAAAGCAATGGAACAACAAAAGCCCATACTTTGTGATATCTCCTCTTGTAGCAAACACAGGCAGCTCAAAATTTCACTGGATGTGTTGAAGACCAAGACCAACAAATGTGATGTGAAATGGTTTTTCTCCCATGTTGCGTTTAAGAGAAAACAGCAAATGCACGTTTTAGGCCAAAATGCATTGAAAGCAATGAAAACAACAAAAGCGCATACTTTGTGTTATCTCCTCTTGTAGCAAACACAGACAGCTCAAAATTTCACTCTATGTGTTGAAGACCAAGACCCACAAATATGATGTGAAATGGTTTTTCTCCCATGTTGCGTTTAAGAGAAAACAGCAATTGCTCGTTTTAGGCCAAAATGCATTGAAAGCAATGAAAACAACAAAAGCGCATACTTTGTGTTATCTCCTCTTGTAGCAAACACAGACAGCTCAAAATTTCACTGGATGTGTTGAAGACCAAGACCCACAAATGTGATGTGAAATGGTTTTTCTCCCATGTTGCGTTTAAGAGAAAACAGCAATTGCTCGTTTTAGGCCAAAATGCATTGAAAGCAATGAAAACAACAAAAGCGCATACTTTGTGTTATCTCCTCTTGTAGCAAACACAGACAGCTCAAAATTTCACTGGATGTCTTGAAGACCAATGCCCACAAATGTGATGTGAAATGGTTTTTCTCCCATGTTGCGTTTAAGAGAAAACAGCAATTGCTCGTTTTAGGCCAAAATGCTTTGAAAGCATTGGAACAACAAAAGCCCATACTTTGTGATATCTCCTCTTGTAGCAAACACAGGCAGCTCAAAATTTCACTGGATGTGTTGAAGACCAAGACCAACAAATGTGATGTGAAATGGTTTTTCTCCCATGTTGCGTTTAAGAGAAAACAGCAAATGCACGTTTTAGGCCAAAATGCATTGAAAGCAATGAAAACAACAAAAGCGCATACTTTGTGTTATCTCCTCTTGTAGCAAACACAGACAGCTCAAAATTTCACTGGATGTGTTGAAGACCAAGACCCACAAATATGATGTGAAATGGTTTTTCTCCCATGTTGCGTTTAAGAGAAAACAGCAATTGCTCGTTTTAGGCCAAAATGCATTGAAAGCAATGAAAACAACAAAAGCGCATACTTTGTGTTATCTCCTCTTGTAGCAAACACAGACAGCTCAAAATTTCACTGGATGTGTTGAAGACCAAGACCCACAAATGTGATGTGAAATGGTTTTTCTCCCATGTTGCGTTTAAGAGAAAACAGCAATTGCACGTTTTAGGCCAAAATGCATTGAAAGCAATGGAAACAACAAAAGCGCATACTTTGTGTTATCTCCTCTTGTAGCAAACACAGGCAGCTCAAACTTTCACTGGATGTGTTGAAGACCAAGACCAACAAATGTGATGTGAAATGGTTTTTCTCCCATGTTGCGTTTAAGAGAAAACAGCAAATGCACGTTTTAGGCCAAAATGCATTGAAAGCAATGGAAACAACAAAAGTGCATACGTTGTGTTATCTCCTCTTGTAGCAAACACAGACAGCTCAAAATTTCACTGGATGTCTTGAAGACCAATGCCCACAAATGTGATGTGAAATGGTTTTTCTCCCATGTTGCGTTTAAGAGAAAACAGCAATTGCTCGTTTTAGGCCAAAATGCTTTGAAAGCAATGGAACAACAAAAGCCCATACTTTGTGATATCTCCTCTTGTAGCAAACACAGGCAGCTCAAAATTTCACTGGATGTGTTGAAGACCAAGACCAACAAATGTGATGTGAAATGGTTTTTCTCCCATGTTGCGTTTAAGAGAAAACAGCAAATGCACGTTTTAGGCCAAAATGCATTGAAAGCAATGAAAACAACAAAAGCGCATACTTTGTGTTATCTCCTCTTGTAGCAAACACAGACAGCTCAAAATTTCACTGGATGTGTTGTAGACCAAGACCCACAAATATGATGTGAAATGGTTTTTCTCCCATGTTGCGTTTAAGAGAAAACAGCAATTGCTCGTTTTAGGCCAAAATGCATTGAAAGCAATGAAAACAACA
Organism: Taudactylus pleione; assembly: GCA_031769625.1. Lineage (NCBI taxonomy): Eukaryota > Metazoa > Chordata > Amphibia > Anura > Myobatrachidae > Taudactylus > Taudactylus pleione. The sequence continues at coordinate 49,822 of JAUIMM010003652.1, forward strand.
AAAGCGCATACTTTGTGTTATCTCCTCTTGTAGCAAACACAGACAGCTCAAAATTTCACTGGATGTGTTGAAGACCAAGACCCACAAATGTGATGTGAAATGGTTTTTCTCCCATGTTGCGTTTAAGAGAAAACAGCAATTGCACATTTTAGGCCAAAATGCATTGAAAGCAATGGAAACAACAAAAGCGCATACTTTGTGTTATCTCCTCTTGTAGCAAACACAGGCAGCTCAAACTTTCACTGGATGTGTTGAAGACCAAGACCAACAAATGTGATGTGAAATGGTTTTTCTCCCATGTTGCGTTTAAGAGAAAACAGCAAATGCACGTTTTAGGCCAAAATGCATTGAAAGCAATGGAAACAACAAAAGTGCATACGTTGTGTTATCTCCTCTTGTAGCAAACACAGACAGCTCAAAATTTCACTGGATGTCTTGAAGACCAATGCCCACAAATGTGATGTGAAATGGTTTTCTCCCATGTTGCGTTTAAGAGAAAACAGCAATTGCTCGTTTTAGGCCAAAATGCTTTGAAAGCAATGGAACAACAAAAGCCCATACTTTGTGATATCTCTTCTTGTAGCAAACACAGGCAGCTCAAAATTTCACTGGATGTGTTGAAGACCAAGACCAACAAATGTGATGTGAAATGGTTTTTCTCCCATGTTGCGTTTAAGAGAAAACAGCAAATGCACGTTTTAGGCCAAAATGCTTTGAAAGCAATGGAAACAACAAAAGCGCATACTTTGTGTTATCTCCACTTGTAGCAAACACAGACAGCTCAAAATTTCACTGGATGTGTTGAAGACCAAGACCCACAAATGTGATGTGAAATGGTTTTTCTCCCATGTTGCGTTTAAGAGAAAACAGCAATTGCTCATTTTAGGCAAAAATGCATTGAAAGCAATGGAACCAACAAAAGCGCATACTTTGTGTTATCTCCTCTTGTAGCAAACACAGACAGCTCAAAATTTCACTGGATGTGTT
>JAUIMM010003653.1:0-5000 GCA_031769625.1 Taudactylus pleione
CCGTCGGCCCCCAGGGGACCCCGCTCCCCCAACCCACCGCATCCCGTTCTACGCCTGACCGGTTTCAACTTGTCCCGGGGGGGTGAAAGGGTGTAGAAGCGCGGAGCGCGGTCGCCCGCCCGACCCGGGCCCGGGACTGGCCCGGGCCCGCTCGGCGCGCAGCTTCCGGCCGGCTCCCTCCGAAAAGGACTCCCCTCTCCTCCTGCCGTGTTTCCGTCTCGGCCGCCCTCGCTCTTCGTCTCCGCGGCTCGGTCGATCTCTCTCTCTCTCGCGCCCTCCGGCCGCGGGGACTCGCCCCGGCTCTCTCTCTCTGTCGCTCTCGCGGGGGGGGCGGCCCCGTCTCTCTCCGCCCTTCTCTCCGCGGGCCGGGCCGCGGCCCTCTGCGTGCGGGCGCCGCGCCGTCGGGGCGACGGGCGGCGCGCCGGGCCCTTCTCTGGGAAAGGGACTGTTTCGCGGGTCGACGCTCGAGCGGTTCCGGGGAAATCGTGTGCTCCGCCGGGGCCCGGGGGTGAGCGCCTCGCCCGGGAGCGAGGACGGCCTCCCCGGAAGCCCCTGGCGGTGTCGGACGCCTGAGTTGGGGCTGACGGACGGAGCAGACCGCGACCGCCTGGAGTCGGACGGGGCCCGCCTGCCCTCCCGGTCCCCCCCGGTGAAAGGGGGTCGGAGCGCGAGGCGGACGCCTGGTGGACCGGACGCCCTCGCGGCGGAGGGGTGCCGGGCGCGCCGTGGGCCGAGGGAGGGTCGGGTTCGCCCGTGAATCCGGCCGGGACCCCTGGGTTCCGGCCGAGCGATCGTCCCTCCCCGCCGGGACGCGGGGTGCCTCATCGATCGGAAGGGTGGCTCGGGGGGCGCCTCGAGCCTTCTCGCGCTGCGCCCCCCACGGATCTCTTCCTGGCTCTCTCTCTCTCTCTCTCTCGCCTCTTCGCCACCTATGAATCCGCCCGAGGAATTCCCTCGGACGTCACGGCGTCGCTGCTGCGCGCCACCTTTTGCGGGGCGCCGGCGGAATTTACCCGACCTCCTGGAACCGGGTCCCGGCACGAGGCCCTTTTTCCCCGACCTCATCGGGACTTCCAGAGGTTGCAGTTCCCCTGTCTGCCGCCGGGTGGCGCTGCGCCGCAGGGAACGGATGAAGGGGAAGGGCCGTACCCCTTCGGCCCTGCCGGGAGACCTCCGGGGGCTCCCGCGCTGGCGGAAGGGGCTCTCTCCCCGGTCGCCCCTGGAGCCCTGGCACGGAACGCCTCGCTCGCAGAATCTCCCGTGCTCTCCTGGAGCCCTGGCCGGGCCGCCTCGCTCGCAGAATCTCCCGTGCTCTCCTGGAGCCCTGGCTGGGACGCCTCGCTCGCAGAATCTCCCGTGCTCTCCTGGAGCCCTGGCTGGGACGCCTCGCTCGCAGAATCTCCCGTGCTCTCCTGGAGCCCGGCCTGGGCCTCCTCGGGTGGGAGAAGGCCCCCCCGGCCAGTCGCCTCGCTTTCTCTCTCCCTCTCCTAACAATCCGCCGGAGGGTTTCCCTCACGGGTCACGCCACCGGTGCTGCGCGCCACCTTCAGCGGCGGCTTCTCCCTCTCTTCCCCGAAGCCTCGGAAGCGCAGGGCGGACGAGGGCACCCCGGTCCGACCTCATCGGGGCCTCCGCAGAGGGGAGTCGGCCTCCCGTGGACCGCCGCCCCTTGGCCTGACGGGCCCCTGGGGGGCCGGGGAGGGGGCAGGGGCGAAGGCCGGTGCCCGCCGGCACGGCGGCGCCCCCCGGTGGCCACCCGGTGGCGCTGCAGCAGCACCCCGGGAGGGCAAAAAATTGAAATAAAAAAAAATAGAGCCACCCGTGAAATTAAAACATTGGGGGGAGTAAGGTGCAGACCCGCCCCGACCCGCGGCGCCCCCCGGTGGACGCCCCGCGACGCTGCACCAGCAGCGCCCCGTGAAATTATTACTATTATTATTATTATTATTATTATTTTGAAAAAAATGAAAAACAGCCACCCATGAAATTAAAACACAGGGAGAGTGCACGGTGCAGGCCCGCCCCGCCGCGCGGCGCCCCCCGGTGGACGCCCCGGGGAATCGAAAAAATGAATAACAAAATGAAAATTTTTAAAGTAGCCACCCATGAAATGAAAACATAGGGAGAGAGTGCAAGGTGCAGAAACGCCCCCCCCCCACGCGGCGCCCCCCGATGGACGCCCCGGGGAATCGAAAAAATGAATAACAAAATGAAAATTTTTAAAGTAGCCACCCATGAAATGAAAACATAGGGAGAGAGTGCAAGGTGCAGAAACGCCCCCCCCCCCCCCCCCCACGCGGCGCCCCCCGATGGACGCCCCGGGAATTAAAAAATAAATAACAAAATGAAAATTTTTAAAGTAGCCACCCATGAAATGAAAACATAGGGAGAGAGTGCAAGGTGCAGGCCCGACCGAATCGTGGACGCCCCCCGGTGGACGCCCCGCGCCACTGCAGCAGCACCCCGGGAATTTTTTTTATTTTTATTTTTTTTTAAGAAATAGCCGCCCATGAAATAAAAACATAGGGGGAGTGAGGTGCAGACCCGCCCCGCGGCGCCCCCCGGTGGCCCCCCGGGAAAATGAAAAAAAAAATAAACAAATTTGAATAGCCACCCGTGAAGTAAAAACATAGCGAGAGTGAGGTGCAGACCCGCCGCGCGGCGCCCCCCGGTGGCCGCCCGGGAATTTAAAAAAAATAAATAAAAAATTACAAATTATATGCCACCCATGAAATAAAAACATAGGGGGAGTGAGGTGCAGACCCGCCCCGCCTCGCGGCGCCCCCCGGTGGCCGCCCGGGAAATGTTTAAAAAAAAAAAAAAAATGACATAGCCACCAAATGAAATAAAAGCATAGGGTGAGTGAGGGGCAGAGTCGCGGCGCCCCCCGGTGGCCGCCCCGGGAATTAAAAAAAAAAAAAAAAATTCTATAGCCACCCATGAAATAAAAGCATAGGGTGAGCGAGGTGCAGACCCGCCCCGCCTCCCGGCGCCCCCTGGTGGCCGCCACTGGAATTTAAAAAAAAATAAATTATGTAGCCACCCATGAGACTAAAAAAAACACAGGAGGAGTGAGGTGCAGACCCGCCCCGCCTCGCGGCGCCCCCCGGTGGCCGCCTGGTAAAATAAAAAATGTAAATAAAATTGTATAGCCACCCGTGAAATAAAAACATAGAGGGAGTGAGGTGCAGTCCCGCGGCGCCCCCCCCCCCCCCCCCCCCCGGTGGCCGCCCTGGAAAGTTTTTAAAAAAAGTAATTCTGTAGCCACCCATGAAATACAAACATAGGGAGAGTGAGGTGCGGACCCGACCCGTCCCGCGACGCCTCTGCGGCAGCACCCCGGGAAATCTGAAAGAATATGAAAAAAAATAGCCTCCCATGAAATAAAAACATAGAGAGAGCAGGGTGCAGACCCGCCTCGCGGCGCCCCTGCAGCAGCACCCCGGGAAGTTTGAAAAAAAAAATAAATAAAAATAAAATAGCCACACGTGAAATAAACAACACGGGAGAGTGAGGTGGAAATTTGAAAAAAAAATAAATAAAAGTAAAATAGCCACACGTGAAATAAACAACACGGGAGAGTAAGGTGGAAATTTGAAGAAAATAAATAAAAGTAAAATAGCCACACGTAAAATAAACAACACGGGAGAGAGAGTAAGGTGGAAATTTGAAAAAAAATTAAAATAAAATAGCCACACGTGAAATAAACAACACGGGAGAGAGAGTAAGGTGGAAATTTGAAAAGAATAAATAAAAAAAAAATAGCCACACGTGAAATAAACAACACGGGAGAGAGAGAGTAAGGTGGAAATGTGAAAAAATAAAAATAAAATAGCCACACGTGAAATAAACAACACGGGAGAGAGAGTAAGGGGAAATTTGAAAAAAAAAATAAAATAAAATAACCACACGTGAAATAAACAACACGGGAGAGAGAGAGTAAGGTGGAAATTTGAAAAAAATAAATAAAAGTAAAATAGCCACACGTGAAATAAACAACACGGGAGAGTAAGGTGGAAATTTGAAAAAAATAAAATAAAATAGCCACACGTGAAATAAACAACACGGGAGAGAGAGAGTAAGGTGGAAATGTGAAAAAATAAAAAATAAAATAGCCACACGTGAAATAAACAACACGGTAGAGAGAGAGTAAGGTGGAAATGTGAAAAAATTAAAATAAAATAGCCACACGTGAAATAAACAACACGGGAGAGAGAGTAAGGTGGAAATTTGAAAAGAATAAATAAAAAAAAAATAGCCACACGTGAAATAAACAACACGGGAGAGAGAGTAAGGTGGAAATTTGAAAAGAATAAATAAAAAAAAAATAGCCACACGTGAAATAAACAACACGGGAGAGAGAGAGTAAGGTGGAAATGTGAAAAAATAAAAATAAAATAGCCACACGTGAAATAAACAACACGGGAGAGAGAGTAAGGTGGAAATTTGAAAAAAAAAATAAAATAAAATAGCCACACGTGAAATAAACAACACGGGAGAGAGAGAGTAAGGTGGAAATTTGAAAAAAATAAATAAAAGTAAAATAGCCACACGTGAAATAAACAACACGGGAGAGAGAGAGAGTAAGGTGGAAATGTGAAAAAAAAAAAAATAGCCACACGTGAAATAAAAAACACGGGAGAGTAAGGTGCAGACCCGCCCAGCCCAGCGGCGCCCCCCACCGGTGGATGCCCGGCGCCGCTGCAGCAGCACCCCGGGAGGAAAAAAAAAAATAACTTAAAAAAATATCTATCTGTCTATCCAAGCATGAATTTAAGACATTAGAGAGGAAGGTGCACGCACGCACGCACGCACGCACGCACGCACGCACGCCCGAAGCGCCCGACTTGCGGCCGGGGAGCCTGCGGACCCTTAAGCCCGGGGAGGACCGACCGAGCCTTCGCCCTCCCCTCCGGCCCTTAAGCCCGGGGATGGGGAGTCCCCCCCGCGGCGACCGACTGCCGTTTTCCGACCGTTAAGCCCGGGCAGGGACCTGCCGA
>JAUIMM010003653.1:15000-17500 GCA_031769625.1 Taudactylus pleione
CCGGAGGGTTTCCCTCACGGGTCACGCCACCGGTGCTGCGCGCCACCTTCAGCGGCGGCTTCTCCCTCTCTTCCCCGAAGCCTCGGAAGCGCAGGGCGGACGAGGGCACCCCGGTCCGACCTCATCGGGGCCTCCGCAGAGGGGAGTCGGCCTCCCGTGGACCGCCGCCCCTTGGCCTGACGGGCCCCTGGGGGGCCGGGGAGGGGGCAGGGGCGAAGGCCGGTGCCCGCCGGCACGGCGGCGCCCCCCGGTGGCCACCCGGTGGCGCTGCAGCAGCACCCCGGGAGGGCAAAAAATTGAAATAAAAAAAAATAGAGCCACCCGTGAAATTAAAACATTGGGGGGAGTAAGGTGCAGACCCGCCCCGACCCGCGGCGCCCCCCGGTGGACGCCCCGCGACGCTGCACCAGCAGCGCCCCGTGAAATTATTACTATTATTATTATTATTATTATTATTTTGAAAAAAATGAAAAACAGCCACCCATGAAATTAAAACACAGGGAGAGTGCACGGTGCAGGCCCGCCCCGCCGCGCGGCGCCCCCCGGTGGACGCCCCGGGGAATCGAAAAAATGAATAACAAAATGAAAATTTTTAAAGTAGCCACCCATGAAATGAAAACATAGGGAGAGAGTGCAAGGTGCAGAAACGCCCCCCCCCCACGCGGCGCCCCCCGATGGACGCCCCGGGGAATCGAAAAAATGAATAACAAAATGAAAATTTTTAAAGTAGCCACCCATGAAATGAAAACATAGGGAGAGAGTGCAAGGTGCAGAAACGCCCCCCCCCCCCCCCCCCACGCGGCGCCCCCCGATGGACGCCCCGGGAATTAAAAAATAAATAACAAAATGAAAATTTTTAAAGTAGCCACCCATGAAATGAAAACATAGGGAGAGAGTGCAAGGTGCAGGCCCGACCGAATCGTGGACGCCCCCCGGTGGACGCCCCGCGCCACTGCAGCAGCACCCCGGGAATTTTTTTTATTTTTATTTTTTTTTAAGAAATAGCCGCCCATGAAATAAAAACATAGGGGGAGTGAGGTGCAGACCCGCCCCGCGGCGCCCCCCGGTGGCCCCCCGGGAAAATGAAAAAAAAAATAAACAAATTTGAATAGCCACCCGTGAAGTAAAAACATAGCGAGAGTGAGGTGCAGACCCGCCGCGCGGCGCCCCCCGGTGGCCGCCCGGGAATTTAAAAAAAATAAATAAAAAATTACAAATTATATGCCACCCATGAAATAAAAACATAGGGGGAGTGAGGTGCAGACCCGCCCCGCCTCGCGGCGCCCCCCGGTGGCCGCCCGGGAAATGTTTAAAAAAAAAAAAAAAAATGACATAGCCACCAAATGAAATAAAAGCATAGGGTGAGTGAGGGGCAGAGTCGCGGCGCCCCCCGGTGGCCGCCCCGGGAATTAAAAAAAAAAAAAAAAATTCTATAGCCACCCATGAAATAAAAGCATAGGGTGAGCGAGGTGCAGACCCGCCCCGCCTCCCGGCGCCCCCTGGTGGCCGCCACTGGAATTTAAAAAAAAATAAATTATGTAGCCACCCATGAGACTAAAAAAAACACAGGAGGAGTGAGGTGCAGACCCGCCCCGCCTCGCGGCGCCCCCCGGTGGCCGCCTGGTAAAATAAAAAATGTAAATAAAATTGTATAGCCACCCGTGAAATAAAAACATAGAGGGAGTGAGGTGCAGTCCCGCGGCGCCCCCCCCCCCCCCCCCCCCGGTGGCCGCCCTGGAAAGTTTTAAAAAAAAGTAATTCTGTAGCCACCCATGAAATACAAACATAGGGAGAGTGAGGTGCGGACCCGACCCGTCCCGCGACGCCTCTGCGGCAGCACCCCGGGAAATCTGAAAGAATATGAAAAAAAATAGCCTCCCATGAAATAAAAACATAGAGAGAGCAGGGTGCAGACCCGCCTCGCGGCGCCCCTGCAGCAGCACCCCGGGAAGTTTGAAAAAAAAAATAAATAAAAATAAAATAGCCACACGTGAAATAAACAACACGGGAGAGTGAGGTGGAAATTTGAAAAAAAAATAAATAAAAGTAAAATAGCCACACGTGAAATAAACAACACGGGAGAGTAAGGTGGAAATTTGAAGAAAATAAATAAAAGTAAAATAGCCACACGTAAAATAAACAACACGGGAGAGAGAGTAAGGTGGAAATTTGAAAAAAAATTAAAATAAAATAGCCACACGTGAAATAAACAACACGGGAGAGAGAGTAAGGTGGAAATTTGAAAAGAATAAATAAAAAAAAAATAGCCACACGTGAAATAAACAACACGGGAGAGAGAGAGTAAGGTGGAAATGTGAAAAAATAAAAATAAAATAGCCACACGTGAAATAAACAACACGGGAGAGAGAGTAAGGTGGAAATTTGAAAAAAAAAATAAAATAAAATAACCACACGTGAAATAAACAACACGGGAGAGAGAGAGTAAGGTGGAAATTTGAAAAAAATAAATAAAAGTAAAATAGCCACACGTGAAATAAAC
>JAUIMM010003654.1:0-81059 GCA_031769625.1 Taudactylus pleione
ATACTGTATAATTACTGTATATCATCACTGCAGCGTCACCTGTGCTCTCCTACATCTAGTGCTGGTGCATTATACTGTATAATTACTGTGTATCATCACTGCAGCCTCACCAGTGCTCTCCTACATCTAGTGCTGGTGCGTTATACAGTATAATCATTGTGTATCATCACTGCAGCCTCACCAGTGCTCTCCTACATCTAATGCTGGTGAGTTATACTGTATAATTACTGTGTATCATCACTGCAGCCTCACCAGTGCTCTCCTACATCTAGTGCTGGTGAGTTATACTTTATATTCGTTGTGTATCATCACTGCAGCCTCACCAGTGCTCTCCTACATCTAGTGCTGGTGAGTTATACTGCATAATCATTGTGTACCATCACTTCAGGATCACCAGCGCTCTCCTACATCTAGTGCTGGTGCGTTATACTGTATAATTACTGTTTATCATTACTGCAGCCTCACCTGTGCTCTCCTACATCTAGTGCACGTGATTATACTGTATAATCATTGTGTATCATCACTGCATCCTCACCAGTGCTCTCCTACATCTAGTGCTGGTGCGTTATACTATATAATTACTGTGTATCATCACTGCAGCCTCACCAGTGCTCTCCTACATCTAGTGCTGGTGCGTTATACGGCATAATCATTGTGTATCATCACTGCAGCATCACCAGTGCTCTCCTACATCTAGTGCTGGTGCGTTATACTGTATAATCATTGTGTATCATCACTGCAGCCTCACCAGTGCTCTCCTACATCTAGTGCTGGTGCGTTATACGGTATAGTCATTGTGTTTCATCACTGCAGCGTCACCAGTGCTCTCCTACATCTAGTGCTGGTGTGTTATACTGTTTAATTACTGTGTATCATCACTGCAGCCTCACCAGTGCTCTCCTACATCTAGTGCTGGTGCGTTATACAGTATAATCATTGTGTATCATCACTGCAGCCTCACCAGTACTCTCCTACATCTAGTGCTGGTGATTATAATGTATAATCATTGTGTATCATCACTGCAGCATCACCAGTGCTCTCCTACATCTAGTGCTGGTGCGTTATACTGTATAATTACTGTGTATCATCACTGCAGCCTCACCAGTGCCCTCTTACATCTAGTGCTGGTGATTATACTGTATAATTACTGTCTATCATCACTGCAGCCTCTGCAGTGCTCTCCTACATCGAGTGCTGGTCCGTTATACTGTATAATCATTGTGTATCATCACTGTAGCCTCACCAGCGCTCTCCTACATCTAGTGCTGGTGCGTTATACAGCATAATCATTGTGTATCATCACTGCAGCATCACTAGTGCTCTCCTACATCTAGTGCTGGTGCGTTACACTTTATAATCATTGTGTATCATCACTGCAGCATCACCAGTGCTCTCCTACACCTAGTGCTGGTGATTATACTGTATAATTACTGTGTATCATCACTGCAGCCTCACCAGTGCTCTCCTACATCTAGTGCTTGTGATTATACTGTATAATCATTGTGTATCATCACTGCAGCCTCACCAGTGCTCTCCTACATCTAGTGCTGGTGCGTTATACAGTATAATTATTGTGTATCATCACTGCAGCCTCACCAGCGCTCTCCTACATCTAGTGCTGGTGATTATACTGTAAAATCATTGTGTATCATCACTGCAGCATCACCAGTGCTCTCCTACATCTAGTGCTGGTGACTTATACTGTATAATCATTGTGTATCATCACTGCAGCCTCACCAGTGCTCTCCTACATCTAGTGCTGGTGATTATACTGTATAATCATTGTGTATCATCACTGCAGCCTCACCAGTGCTCTCCTACATCTAGTGCTGGTGACTTATATTGTATAATCATTGTGTATCATCACTGCAGCCTCACCAGTGCTCTCCTACATCTAGTGCTGGTGCGTTATACAGTATAATTATTGTGTATCATCACTGCAGCCTCACCACTGCTCTCCTACATCTAGTGCTGGTGCATTATACTGTATAATTACTGTGTATCATCACTGCAGCCTCACCAGCGCTCTCCTACATCTAGTGCTGGTGTGTTATACTTTATAATTATTGTGTATCATCACTGCAGCGACACCAGCGCTCTCCTACACCTAGTGCTGGTGATTATACTGTATAATTACTGTGTATCATCACTGCAGCCTCACTAGTGCTCTCCTACATCTAGTGCTGGTGAGTTATACTGTATAATTACTGTGTATCATCACTGCAGCCTCACCAGTGCTCTCCAACATCTAGTGCTGGTGCATTATACTGTATAATCATTGTATATCATCACTGCAGCCTCTCCAGTGCTCTCCTACATCTAGTGCTGGTGCATTATACAGTATAATCATTGTGTATCATCACTGCAGCCTCACCAGCGCTCTCCTACATCTACAGCTGGTGAGTTATACAGTATAATCATTGTGTATCATAACTGCAGCCTCACCAGTGCTCTCCTACATCTAGTGCTGGTGCATTATACAGTATAATCATTGTGTATCATCACTGCAGCCTCACCAGTGCTCTCCTACATCTAGTGCTGGTGAGTTATACAGTATAATCATTGCGTATCATCACTGCAGCATCACCAGTGCTCTCCTACATCTAGTGCTGGTGAGTTATACAGTATAATCATTGTGTATCATCACTGCAGCCTCACCAGCGCTCTCCGACATCTAGTGCTGGTGACTTATACTGTATAATTACTGTGTATCATCACTGCAGCATCACCAGTGCTCTCCTACATCTAGTGCTGGTGCGTTATACAGCATAATTATTGTGTATCATCACTGCAGCGTCACCAGTGCTCTCCTACATCTAGTGCTGGTGAGTTATACTGTATAATTACTGTGTATCATCACTGCAGCCTCACCAGTGCTCTCCTACATCTAGTGCTGGTGAGTTATACAGTATAATCATTGTGTATCATCACTGCAGCCTCACCAGCGCTCTCCTACATCTAGTGCTGGTGCGTTATACAGTATAATCATTGTGTATCATCACTGCAGCCTCACCAGTGCTCTCCTACATCTAGTGCTGGTGAGTTATACAGTATAATCATTGTGTATCATCACTGCAGCCTCACCAGTGCTCTCCTACATCTAGTGCTGGTGCGTTATACAGTATAATCATTGTGTATCATCATTGCAGCCTCACCAGTGCTCTCCTACATCTAGTGCTGGTGACTTATACTGTATAATTATTGTGTACCATCACTGCAGCGTCACCAGTGCTCTCCTACATCTAGTGCTGGTGAGTTATACTGTATAAATACTGTGTATCATCACTGCAGCCTCACCAGCCCTTTCCCACATCTAGTGCTGGTGAGTTATACTGTATTATTACTGTGTATCATCACTGCAGCCTCACCAGTGCTCTCCTACATCTAGTGCTGGTGAGTTATACTGTATAATCATTGTGTACCATCACTGCAGCATCACCAGTGCTCTCCTACATCTAGTGCTGGTGAGTTATACTGTATAATTACTGTGTATCATCACTGCAGCCTCACCAGTACTCTCCTACATGTAGTGCTGGTGAGTTATACTGTATAATTATAGTGTATCATCACTGCAGCGTCACCAGTGCTCTCCTACATCTAGTGCTGGTGAGTTATACTGTATAATTACTGTGTATCATCACAGCAGCCTCACCAGTGCTCTCCTACATCTAGTGCTGGTGATTATACTGTATAATTACTGTGTATCATCACTGCAGACTCACCAGTGCTCTCCTACATCTAGTGCTGGTGTGTTATACTGTATAATCATTGTGTACCATCACTTCAGCATCACCAGCGCTCTCCTACATCTAGTGCTGGTGCGTTATACTGTGTAATTACTGTGTATCATCACTGCAGCCTCACATGTGCTCTCCTACATCTAGTGCTGGTGATTATACTGTATAATCATTGTGTATCATCACTGCATCCTCACCAGTGCTCTCCTACATCTAGTGCTGGTGCGTTATACTATATAATTACTGTGTATCATCACTGCAGCCTCACCAGTGCTCTCCTACATCTAGTGCTGGTGTGTTATACTTTATAATTATTGTGTATCATCACTGCAGCGTCACCAGTGCTCTCCTACATCTAGTGCTGGTGATTATACTGTATAATCATTGTGCATCATCACTGCAGCGACACCAGCGCTCACCTACACCTAGTGCTGGTGATTATACTGTATAATTACTGTGTATCATCACTGCAGCCTCACCAGTGCTCTCCTACATCTAGTGCTGGTGAGTTATACTGTATAATTACTGTGTATCATCACTGCAGCCTCACCAGTGCTCTCCTACATCTAGTGCTGGTGCATAATACTGTATAATCATTGTATATCATCACTGCAGCCTCTCCAGTGCTCTCCTACATCTAGTGCTGGTGATTATACTGTATAATCATTGTGTATCATCACTGCAGCCTCACCAGTGCTCTCCTACATCTAGTGCTGGTGCATTATACAGTATAATCATTGTGTATCATCACTGCAGCCTCACCAGTGCACTCCTACATCTAGTGCTGGTGAGTTATATTGTATAATTACTGTGTATCATCACTGCAGCATCACCAGCGCTCTCCTACACCTAGTGCTGGTGAGTTATACTGTATAATTACTGTGTATCATCACTGCAGCATCACCAGCGCTCTCCTACAACTAGTGCTGGTGAGTTATACTGTATAATCATTGTGTATCATCACTGCAGCCTCACCAGCACTCTCCTATATCTACAGCTGGTGAGTTATACAGTATAATCATTGTGTATCATCACTGCAGCCTCACCAGTGCTCTCCTACATCTAGTGCTTGTGCGTTATACAGCATAATTATTGTGTTTCATCACTGCAGTGTCACCAGTGCTCTCCTACATCTAGTGCTGGTGAGTTATACTGTATAATCATTGTGTATCATCACTGCAGCCTCACCAGTCCTCTCCTACATCTAGTGCTGGTGCGTTTTACAGCATAATTATTGTGTATCATCACTGCAGCGTCGCCAGTGCTCTCCTACATCTAGTGCTGGTGAGATATACTGTATAATCATTGTGTATCATCACTGCAGCCTCACCTGTGCTCTCCTACATCTAGTGCTGGTGCGTTATACAGTATAATCATTGTGTATCATCACTGCAGCGTCACCAGTGCTCTCCTACATCTAGTGCTGGTGACTTATACTGTATAAATACTGTGTATCATCACTGCAGCCTCACCAGCCCTTTCCCACATCTAGTGCTGGTGAGTTATACTGTATAATTACTGTGTATCATCACTGCAGCGTCACCAGTGCTCTCCTACATCTAGTGCTGGTGAGTTATACTGTATAATCATTGTGTACCATCACTGCAGCCTCACCAGCGCTCTCCTACGACTACTGCTGGTGATTATACTGTATAATTACTGTGTATCATCACTGCAGCCTCACCAGTGCTCTCCTACATCTAGTGCTGGTGAGTTATACTGTATAATTACTGTGTATCATCACTGCAGCCTCACCAGTGCTCTCCTACATCTAGTGCTGGTGAGTTATACTGTATAATTATAGTGTATCATCACTGCAGCGTCACCAGTGCTCTCCTACATCTAGTGCTGGTGAGTTATACTGTATAATTACTGTGTATCATCACTGCAGCCTCACCAGCACTCTCCTACATCTAGTGCTGGTGAGTTATACTGTATAATTACTGTATATCATCACTGCAGCCTCACCAGTGCTCTCCTACATCTAGTGCTGGTGAGTTATACTGTATAATTACTGTATATCATCACTGCAGCCTCACCAGTGCTCTCCTACATCTAGTGCTGGTGAGTTATACTGTATAATCATTGTGTACCATCACTTCAGCATCAACTGTGCTCTCCTACATCTTGTGCTGGTGATTATACTGTATAATCATTGTGTATCATCACTGCATCCTCACCAGTGCTCTCCTACATCTAGTGCTGGTGCATTATACTATATAATTACTGTGTATCATCACTGCAGCCTCACCAGTGCTCTCCTACATCTAGTGCTGGTGCGTTATACGGCATAATCATTGTGTATCATCACTGCAGCGTCAAGAGTGCTCTCCTACATCTAGTGCTGGTGCGTTATACTGTATAATCATTGTGTATCATCACTGCAGCCTCACCAGAGCTCTCCTACATCTAGTGCTGGTGCGTTATACAGTATAATCATTGTGTTTCATCACTGCAGCCTCACCAGTGCTCTCCTACATCTAGTGCTGGTGCGTTATACAGTATAATCATTGTGTATCATCACTGCAGCCTCACCAGCACTCTCCTACATCTAGTGCTGGTGATTATACTGTATAATCATTATGTATCATCACTGCAGCATCACCAGTGCTCTCCTACATCTAGTGCTGGTGAGCTATACAGTATAATCATTGTGTTTCATCACTGCAGCGTCACCAGTGCTCTCCTACATCTAGTGCTGGTGATTATACTGTATAATTACTGTGTATCATCACTGCAGCCTCAGCAGTGCTCTCCTACATCGAGTGCTGGTGCGTTATACTGTATAATCATTGTGTATCATCACTGCAGCCTCACCAGTGCTCTCCTACATCTAGTGCTGGTGTGTTATACTGTATAATCATTGTGTATCATCACTGCAGCATCGCCAGCGCTCTCCTATATCTATTGCTGGTGCGTTATACTTTATAATCATTGTGCATCATCACTGCAGCATCACCAGTGCTCTCCTACACCTAGTCCTGGTGATTATACTGTATAATCATTGTGTATTATCACTGCAGCCTCACAGTGCTCTCCTACATCTAGTGCTGGTGCGTTATACAGTATAATTATTGTGTATCATCACTGCAGCCTCACCAGCGCTCTCCTACATCTAGTGCTGGTGATTATACTGTATAATCATTGTGTATCATCACTGCAGCCTCACCAGTGCTCTCCTACATCTAGTGCTGGTGAGTTATACTGTATAATTACTGTGTATGATCACTGCAGCCTCACCAGTGCTCTCCTACATCTAGTGCTGGTGATTATACTGTATAATCATAGTGTATCGTCACTGCAGCCTCACCAGTCCTCTCCTACATCTAGTGCTGATGCATTATACTGTATAATCATTGTGTATCATCACTGTAGCCTCACAAGTGCACTCCTACATCTAGTGCTGGTGCGTTATACAGTATAATAATTGTGTATCATCACTGCAGCCTCACCAGTGCTCTCCTACATCTAGTGCTGGTGATTACACTGTATAATCATTGTGTATCATTACTGCAGCCTCACCAGTGCTCTCCTACATCTAGTGCTGGTGCGTTGTACAGTATAATTATTGTGTATCATCACTGCAGCCTCACCAGTGCTCTCCTACATCTAGTGCTGGTGATTATACTGTATAATTACTGTGTATCATCACTGCAGCGACACCAGTGCTCTCCTAAATCTAGTGCTGGTGATTATACTGTATAATTACTGTGTATCATCACTGCAGCCTCACCAGCGCTCTCCTACATCTAGTGCTGGTGAGTTATACTGTATAATTACTGTGTATCATCACTGCAGCATCACCAGTGCTCTCCTACATCTAGTGCTGGTGCATTATACTGTATAATTACTGTATATCATCACTGCAGCGTCACCTGTGCTCTCCTACATCTAGTGCTGGTGCATTATACTGTATAATTACTGTGTATCATCACTGCAGCCTCACCAGTGCTCTCCTACATCTAGTGCTGGTGCGTTATACAGTATAATCATTGTGTATCATCACTGCAGCCTCACCAGTGCTCTCCTACATCTAATGCTGGTGAGTTATACTGTATAATTACTGTGTATCATCACTGCAGCCTCACCAGTGCTCTCCTACATCTAGTGCTGGTGAGTTATACTTTATAATCGTTGTGTATCATCACTGCAGCCTCACCAGTGCTCTCCTACATCTAGTGCTGGTGAGTTATACTGCATAATCATTGTGTACCATCACTTCAGGATCACCAGCGCTCTCCTACATCTAGTGCTGGTGCGTTATACTGTATAATTACTGTTTATCATTACTGCAGCCTCACCTGTGCTCTCCTACATCTAGTGCACGTGATTATACTGTATAATCATTGTGTATCATCACTGCATCCTCACCAGTGCTCTCCTACATCTAGTGCTGGTGCGTTATACTATATAATTACTGTGTATCATCACTGCAGCCTCACCAGTGCTCTCCTACATCTAGTGCTGGTGCGTTATACGGCATAATCATTGTGTATCATCACTGCAGCATCACCAGTGCTCTCCTACATCTAGTGCTGGTGCGTTATACTGTATAATCATTGTGTATCATCACTGCAGCCTCACCAGTGCTCTCCTACATCTAGTGCTGGTGCGTTATACGGTATAGTCATTGTGTTTCATCACTGCAGCGTCACCAGTGCTCTCCTACATCTAGTGCTGGTGTGTTATACTGTTTAATTACTGTGTATCATCACTGCAGACTCACCAGTGCTCTCCTACATCTAGTGCTGGTGCGTTATACAGTATAATCATTGTGTATCATCACTGCAGCCTCACCAGTACTCTCCTACATCTAGTGCTGGTGATTATAATGTATAATCATTGTGTATCATCACTGCAGCATCACCAGTGCTCTCCTACATCTAGTGCTGGTGCGTTATACTGTATAATTACTGTGTATCATCACTGCAGCCTCACCAGTGCCCTCCTACATCTAGTGCTGGTGATTATACTGTATAATTACTGTCTATCATCACTGCAGCCTCTGCAGTGCTCTCCTACATCGAGTGCTGGTCCGTTATACTGTATAATCATTGTGTATCATCACTGTAGCCTCACCAGCGCTCTCCTACATCTAGTGCTGGTGCGTTATACAGCATAATCATTGTGTATCATCACTGCAGCATCACTAGTGCTCTCCTACATCTAGTGCTGGTGCGTTACACTTTATAATCATTGTGTATCATCACTGCAGCATCACCAGTGCTCTCCTACACCTAGTGCTGGTGATTATACTGTATAATTACTGTGTATCATCACTGCAGCCTCACCAGTGCTCTCCTACATCTAGTGCTTGTGATTATACTGTATAATCATTGTGTATCATCACTGCAGCCTCACCAGTGCTCTCCTACATCTAGTGCTGGTGCGTTATACAGTATAATTATTGTGTATCATCACTGCAGCCTCACCAGCGCTCTCCTACATCTAGTGCTGGTGATTATACTGTAAAATCATTGTGTATCATCACTGCAGCATCACCAGTGCTCTCCTACATCTAGTGCTGGTGACTTATACTGTATAATCATTGTGTATCATCACTGCAGCCTCACCAGTGCTCTCCTACATCTAGTGCTGGTGATTATACTGTATAATCATTGTGTATCATCACTGCAGCCTCACCAGTGCTCTCCTACATCTAGTGCTGGTGACTTATATTGTATAATCATTGTGTATCATCACTGCAGCCTCACCAGTGCTCTCCTACATCTAGTGCTGGTGCGTTATACAGTATAATTATTGTGTATCATCACTGCAGCCTCACCACTGCTCTCCTACATCTAGTGCTGGTTCATTATACTGTATAATTACTGTGTATCATCACTGCAGCCTCACCAGTGCTCTCCTACATCTAGTGCTGGTGTGTTATACTTTATAATTATTGTGTATCATCACTGCAGCGACACCAGCGCTCTCCTACACCTAGTGCTGGTGATTATACTGTATAATTACTGTGTATCATCACTGCAGCCTCACTAGTGCTCTCCTACATCTAGTGCTGGTGAGTTATACTGTATAATTACTGTGTATCATCACTGCAGCCTCACCAGTGCTCTCCTACATCTAGTGCTGGTGCATTATACTGTATAATCATTGTATATCATCACTGCAGCCTCTCCAGTGCTCTCCTACATCTAGTGCTGGTGCATTATACAGTATAATCATTGTGTATCATCACTGCAGCCTCACCAGCGCTCTCCTACATCTACAGCTGGTGAGTTATACAGTATAATCATTGTGTATCATAACTGCAGCCTCACCAGTGCTCTCCTACATCTAGTGCTGGTGCATTATACAGTATAATCATTGTGTATCATCACTGCAGCCTCACCAGTGCTCTCCTACATCTAGTGCTGGTGAGTTATACAGTATAATCATTGTGTATCATCACTGCAGCATCACCAGTGCTCTCCTACATCTAGTGCTGGTGAGTTATACAGTATAATCATTGTGTATCATCACTGCAGCCTCACCAGCGCTCTCCGACATCTAGTGCTGGTGACTTATACTGTATAATTACTGTGTATCATCACTGCAGCGTCACCAGTGCTCTCCTACATCTAGTGCTGGTGCGTTATACAGCATAATTATTGTGTATCATCACTGCAGCGTCACCAGTGCTCTCCTACATCTAGTGCTGGTGAGTTATACTGTATAATTACTGTGTATCATCACTGCAGCCTCACCAGTGCTCTCCTACATCTAGTGCTGGTGAGTTATACAGTATAATCATTGTGTATCATCACTGCAGCCTCACCAGCGCTCTCCTACATCTAGTGCTGGTGCGTTATACAGTATAATCATTGTGTATCATCACTGCAGCCTCACCAGTGCTCTCCTACATCTAGTGCTGGTGAGTTATACAGTATAATCATTGTGTATCATCACTGCAGCCTCACCAGTGCTCTCCTACATCTAGTGCTGGTGCGTTATACAGTATAATCATTGTGTATCATCATTGCAGCCTCACCAGTGCTCTCCTACATCTAGTGCTGGTGACTTATACTGTATAATTATTGTGTACCATCACTGCAGCGTCACCAGTGCTCTCCTACATCTAGTGCTGGTGAGTTATACTGTATAAATACTGTGTATCATCACTGCAGCCTCACCAGCCCTTTCCCACATCTAGTGCTGGTGAGTTATACTGTATTATTACTGTGTATCATCACTGCAGCCTCACCAGTGCTCTCCTACATCTAGTGCTGGTGAGTTATACTGTATAATCATTGTGTACCATCACTGCAGCATCACCAGTGCTCTCCTACATCTAGTGCTGGTGAGTTATACTGTATAATTACTGTGTATCATCACTGCAGCCTCACCAGTGCTCTCCTACATGTAGTGCTGGTGAGTTATACTGTATAATTATAGTGTATCATCACTGCAGCGTCACCAGTGCTCTCCTACATCTAGTGCTGGTGAGTTATACTGTATAATTACTGTGTATCATCACAGCAGCCTCACCAGTGCTCTCCTACATCTAGTGCTGGTGATTATACTGTATAATTACTGTGTATCATCACTGCAGACTCACCAGTGCTCTCCTACATCTAGAGCTGGTGTGTTATACTGTATAATCATTGTGTACCATCACTTCAGCATCACCAGCGCTCTCCTACATCTAGTGCTGGTGCGTTATACTGTGTAATTACTGTGTATCATCACTGCAGCCTCACATGTTCTCACCTACATCTAGTGCTGGTGATTATACTGTATAATCATTGTGTATCATCACTGCATCCTCACCAGTGCTCTCCTACATCTAGTGCTGGTGCGTTATACTATATAATTACTGTGTATCATCACTGCAGCCTCACCAGTGCTCTCCTACATCTAGTGCTGGTGTGTTATACTTTATAATTATTGTGTATCATCACTGCAGCGTCACCAGTGCTCTCCTACATCTAGTGCTGGTGATTATACTGTATAATCATTGTGCATCATCACTGCAGCGACACCAGCGCTCTCCTACACCTAGTGCTGGTGATTATACTGTATAATTACTGTGTATCATCACTGCAGCCTCACCAGTGCTCTCCTACATCTAGTGCTGGTGAGTTATACTGTATAATTACTGTGTATCATCACTGCAGCCTCACCAGTGCTCTCCTACATCTAGTGCTGGTGCATAATACTGTATAATCATTGTATATCATCACTGCAGCCTCTCCAGTGCTCTCCTACATCTAGTGCTGGTGATTATACTGTATAATCATTGTGTATCATCACTGCAGCCTCACCAGTGCTCTCCTACATCTAGTGCTGGTGCATTATACAGTATAATCATTGTGTATCATCACTGCAGCCTCACCAGTGCACTCCTACATCTAGTGCTGGTGAGTTATATTGTATAATTACTGTGTATCATCACTGCAGCATCACCAGCGCTCTCCTACACCTAGTGCTGGTGAGTTATACTGTATAATTACTGTGTATCATCACTGCAGCATCACCAGCGCTCTCCTACAACTAGTGCTGGTGAGTTATACTGTATAATCATTGTGTATCATCACTGCAGCCTCACCAGCACTCTCCTATATCTACAGCTGGTGAGTTATACAGTATAATCATTGTGTATCATCACTGCAGCCTCACCAGTGCTCTCCTACATCTAGTGCTTGTGCGTTATACAGCATAATTATTGTGTTTCATCACTGCAGTGTCACCAGTGCTCTCCTACATCTAGTGCTGGTGAGTTATACTGTATAATCATTGTGTATCATCACTGCAGCCTCACCAGTGCTCTCCTACATCTAGTGCTGGTGCGTTTTACAGCATAATTATTGTGTATCATCACTGCAGCGTCACCAGTGCTCTCCTACATCTAGTGCTGGTGAGATATACTGTATAATCATTGTGTATCATCACTGCAGCCTCACCTGTGCTCTCCTACATCTAGTGCTGGTGCGTTATACAGTATAATCATTGTGTATCATCACTGCAGCGTCACCAGTGCTCTCCTACATCTAGTGCTGGTGACTTATACTGTATAAATACTGTGTATCATCACTGCAGCCTCACCAGCCCTTTCCCACATCTAGTGCTGGTGAGTTATACTGTATAATTACTGTGTATCATCACTGCAGCATCACCAGTGCTCCCCTAAATCTGTGCTGGTGAGTTATACTGTATAATCATTGTGTACCATCACTGCAGCGTCACCAGTGCTCTCCTTCATCTAGTGCTGGTGAGTTATACTGTATAATTACTGTGTATCATCACTGCAGCCTCACCAGCGCTCTCCTACATCTAGTGCTGGTGAGTTATACTGTATAATTATAGTGTATCATCACTGCAGCGTCACCAGTGCTCTCCTACATCTAGTGCTGGTGAGTTATACTGTATAATTACTGTGTATCATCACTGCAGCATCACCAGCGCTCTCCTACATCTAGTGCTGGTGAGTTATACTGTATAAATACTGTGTATCATCACTGCAGCCTCACCAGCCCTTTCCCACATCTAGTGCTGGTGAGTTATACTGTATAATTACTGTGTATCATCACTGCAGCATCACCAGTGCTCTCCTACATCTAGTGCTGGTGAGTTATACTGTATAATCATTGTGTACCATCACTGCAGCCTCACCAGCGCTCTCCTACGTCTAGTGCTGGTGATTATACTGTATAATTACTGTATATAATCACTGCAGCCTCACCAGTGCTCTCCTACATCTAGTGCTGGTGAGTTATACTGTATAATTACTGTGTATCATCACTGCAGCCTCACCAGTGCTCTCCTACATCTAGTGCTGGTGAGTTATACTGTATAATTATAGTGTATCATCACTGCAGCATCACCAGTGCTCTCCTACATCTAGTGCTGGTGAGTTATACTGTATAATTACTGTGTATCATCACTGCAGCCTCACCAGCACTCTCCTACATCTAGTGCTGGTGAGTTATACTGTATAATTACTGTATATCATCACTGCAGCCTCACCAGTGCTCTCCTACATCTAGTGCTGGTGAGTTATACTGTATAATTACTGTATATCATCACTGCAGCCTCACCAGTGCTCTCCTACATCTAGTGCTGGTGAGTTATACTGTATAATTACTGTATATCATCACTGCAGCCTCACCAGTGCTCTCCTACATCTAGTGCTGGTGCGTTATACAGTATAATCATTGTGTATCATCACTGCAGCCTCACCAGCACTCTCCTACATCTAGTGCTGGTGATTATACTGTATAATCATTGTGTATCATCACTGCAGCATCACCAGTGCTCTCCTACATCTAGTGCTGGTGTGTTATACTGTATAGTCATTGTGTATCATCACTGCAGCATCGCCAGCGCTCTCCTACATCTAGTGCTGGTGATTATACTGTATAATTACTGTGTATCATCACTGCAGCCTCAGCAGTGCTCTCCTACATCGAGTGCTGGTGCGTTATACTGTATAATCATTGTGTATCATCACTGCAGCCTCACCAGTGCTCTCCTACATCTAGTGCTGGTGTGTAATACTGTATAATCATTGTGTATCATCACTGCAGCATCGCCAGCGCTCTCCGACATCTAGTGCTTGTGATTATACTGTATAATTACTGTTTATCATCACTGCAGCCTCAGCAGTGCTCTCCTACATCTTGTGCTGGTGCGTTATACAGCATAATCATTGTGTATCATCACTGCAGCCTCACCAGTGCTCTTCTACAGCTAGTGCTGGTGAGTTATACTGTATAATTATTGTGTATCATCACTGCAGCATCACCAGTGCTCTCCTATATCTATTGCTGGTGCGTTACACTTTATAATCATTGTGTATCATCACTGCAGCATCACCAGTGCTCTCCTATACCTAGTCCTGGTGATTATACTGTATAATCATTGTGTATTATCACTGCAGCCTCACAGTGCTCTCCTACATCTAGTGCTGGTGCGTTATACAGTATAATCATTGTGTATCATCACTGCAGCCTCACCAGTGCTCTCCTACATCTAGTGCTGGTGAGTTATACTGTATAATTACTGTGTATCATCACTGCAGCCTCACCAGTGCTCTCCCTCATCTAGTGCTGGTGATTATACTGTATAATCTTTGTGTATCGTCACTGCAGCCTCACCAGTCCTCTCCTACATCTAGTGCTGATGCAGTATACTGTATAATCATTGTGTATCATCACTGCAGCCTCACAAGTGCACTCCTACATCTAGTGCTGGTGCGTTATACAGTATAATTATTGTGTATCATCACTGCAGCATCACCAGTGCTCTCCTACATCTAGTGCTGGTGATTACACTGTATAATCATTGTGTATCATTACTGCAGCCTCACCAGTGCTCTCCTACATCTAGTGCTGGTGCGTTGTACAGTATAATTATTGTGCATCATCACTGCAGCCTCACCAGTGCTCTCCTACATCTAGTGCTGGTGATTATACTGTATAATTACTGTGTATCATCACTGCAGCGTCACCAGCGCTCTCCTACATCTAGTGCTGGTGCGTTATACTGTATAATCATTGTGCATCATCACTGCAGCGACACCAGTGCTCTCCTAAATCTAGTGCTGGTGATTATACTGTATAATTACTGTGTATCATCACTGCAACCTCACCAGCGCTCTCCTACATCTAGTGCTGGTGAGTTATACTGTATAATTACTGTGTATCATCACTGCAGCGTCACCAGTGCTCTCCTACATCTAGTGCTGGTGCATTATACTGTATAATTACTGTGTATCATCACTGCAGCGTCACCAGTGCTCTCCTACATCTAGTGCTGGTGCATTATACTGTATAATTACTGTGTATCATCACTGCAGCCTCACCAGTGCTCTCCTACATCTAGTGCTGGTGAGTTATACTTTATAATCGTTGTGTATCATCACTGCAGCCTCACCAGTGCTCTCATACATCAAGTGCTGGTGAGTTATACTGTATAATTACTGTGTAGCATCACTTCAGGATCACCAGCGCTCTCCTACATCTAGTGCTGGTGCGTTATACTGTATAATTACTGTGTATCATCACTGCAGCCTTACCTGTGCTCTCCTACATCTAGTGCACGTGATTATACTGTATAATCATTGTGTATCATCACTGCATCCTCACCAGTGCTCTCCTACATCTAGTGCTGGTGCGTTATACTATATAATTACTGTGTATCATCACTGCAGCCTCACCAGTGCTCTCCTACATCTAGTGCTGGTGCGTTATACGGCATAATCATTGTGTATCATCACTGCAGCGTCACCAGTGCTCTCCTACATCTAGTGCTGGTGCGTTATACTGTATAATCATTGTGTATCATCACTGCAGCCTCACCAGTGCTCTCCTACATCTAGTGCTGGTGCGTTATACAGTATAATCATTGTGTTTCTTCACTGCAGCGTCACCAGTGCTCTCCTACATCTAGTGCTGGTGCGTTATACTGTTTAATTACTGTGTATCATCACTGCAGCCTCACCAGTGCTCTCCTACATCTAGTGCTGGTGCGTTATACAGTATAATCATTGTGTATCATCACTGCAGCCTCACCAGTACTCTCCTACATCTAGTGCTGGTGATTATACTGTATAATCATTGTGTATCATCACTGCAGCATCACCAGTGCTCTCCTACATCTAGTGCTGGTGCGTTATACTGCATAATTACTGTGTATCATCACTGCAGCCTCACCAGTGCTCTCCTACATCTAGTGCTGGTGATTATACTGTATAATTACTGTCTATCATCACTGCAGCCTCTGCAGTGCTCTCCTACATCGAGTGCTGGTCCGTTATACTGTATAATCATTGTGTATCATCACTGTAGCCTCACCAGCGCTCTCCTACATCTAGTGCTGGTGCGTTATACAGCATAATCATTGTGTATCATCACTGCAGCATCACTAGTGCTCTCCTACATCTAGTGCTGGTGCGTTACACTTTATAATCATTGTGTATCATCACTGCAGCATCACCAGTGCTCTCCTACACCTAGTGCTGGTGATTATACTGTATAATTACTGTGTATCATCACTGCAGCCTCACCAGTGCTCTCCTACATCTAGTGCTGGTGATTATACTGTATAATCATTGTGTATCATCACTGCAGCCTCACCAGTGCTCTCCTACATCTAGTGCTGGTGCGTTATACAGTATAATTATTGTGTATCATCACTGCAGCCTCACCAGCGCTCTCCTACATCTAGTGCTGGTGATTATACTGTATAATCATTGTGTATCATCACTGCAGCATCACCAGTGCTCTCCTACATCTAGTGCTGGTGATTATACTGTATAATCATTGTGTATCATCACTGCAGCCTCCCCAGTGCTCTCCTACATCTAGTGCTGGTGATTATACTGTATAATCATTGTGTATCATCACTGCAGCCTCACCAGTGCTCTCCTACATCTAGTGCTGGTGACTTATATTGTATAATCATTGTGTATCATCACTGCAGCCTCACCAGTGCTCTCCTACATCTAGTGCTGGTGCGTTATACAGTATAATTATTGTGTATCATCACTGCAGCCTCACCAGTGCTCTCCTACATCTAGTGCTGGTGTGTTATACAGTATAATTATTGTGTATCATCACTGCA
Source organism: Taudactylus pleione (assembly GCA_031769625.1). Lineage (NCBI taxonomy): Eukaryota > Metazoa > Chordata > Amphibia > Anura > Myobatrachidae > Taudactylus > Taudactylus pleione. The sequence goes on from JAUIMM010003654.1 coordinate 17,301, forward strand.
GCCTCACCAGTGCTCTCCTACATCTAGTGCTGGTGATTATACTGTATAATTACTGTGTATCATCACTGCAGCCTCACCAGCTCTCTCCTACATCTAGTGCTGGTGTGTTATACTTTATAAGAGAAACCGAAAGATTGCATAAGAAAAGAGGTGTTTTAAACCTCTAGGATGGGGGCAGGCATGTATGCAAATTACTTGTGGGAGTTAGCCTATGGCAAGCAGGGGCGGGTTTGTAACAGGAACATTATATAGTGGGATAAAAGTGTGGGCCAAAGCCTCTTTGTTCCAGATTCCTCCAGGACAGGGAAGTACATTTTGTCAGTTGTCATTTTCCTTAATAAAACTCTCTTAGTGCTTCTCCTTCTTCTCTTCTTCTCTCCTCCTTTTCCTTATTGTATTTATTCTCTTTTCATTTACTTCATATCATTGCTTTTACTTTTCCTTTCTGTCCTCAATCACTGTCTTTTCTGATTTCTTGTTCTGCTGGGGGTGGGTGTAGCTATGTCCTGCCTAGTAATGAGCCTCCCCAGACCCTGGTCCCTGGCTCCACAGTGCCCCCATGTTATTAGGAGCTGCAGGTGTGGTTCCCCTATTGATAGTTCTATCCCCCCTCAGGCTGCAGCAGCTTTGTGGAAGGTGTGCCAGTGCGGGGGAGGGGTGCTTCCCTTCAGTCCTTAATGCCCCTGGTCAATATCATCTTTGTGGCTGCAGTGGCCAGCACCATAGGCAAATGCAGGAGGGGTTTATGAGTGCCTTGCCTGAACCCCCCTTCAGCCCACACCATGATGACTACAATAGAAATAGCATATAATACTAAAGTTGCATGTTTTTTAGGATCCCCTCAGTGTCACAAATGAAATAACTAGCACTACAGTCCCTGTTGATCTTTTAAATGTGTCAGCCAGTAGAAAAAGTTAAAAAGCCAGTAATGAATATTGTTGTGCACCAACTAGATCTGGAAAACATGCACTGTACGGGGTGCACTGATATGGATCACCTATTGGATCAATTATTAATACTGGATAATACACCATCCAGTACATAAGGGGACCAATCTGTGCATCTATGTCCAGGACAGTGCATGGTTTCTTTTTCTGCCCTCTCCCAGATTCCCCAACTTGCTCATATGATCTGTAAAGGAGCCGGCACATGAAATAAAAAGATTCAGCTCAGACAGGATGGCTCTACATCTACATATAATTACTTACTGTGTCTGCTGGTCCTGTATATGCCAGAATTATATCATTCAGTACATTCGTATGATGTATTTTATAGATGGTCTAAGTGCTGATTATGCCTCTTAATGGTAGAAAACAGTTGCAGCAAACAGTGTCAGTATTATGCTGGGCATTGAGGTATCATTGGGGGAATAGAATGCTTTAGTGATGCGTTATATGACAGTAAGGGGTAATGGCTTTGACACTGCTTTATTTATCTATAGCACCTAAGATCTAGCTTTTATCTCCTTTGAATCATATTATCAGTCAATAGAGGAGATTGTATTATATACTGTATTCTGAGCATTTAACTTACAAAATAGACAGAATACATGTGCTACAGTGAATTTCTACAGGGTGCACAGCTTATTATTGCAATCACTGCCCCAAGCAGCTATCACCGGGAAGCTCCATTCTCAGCTATGCTCCTACTTCGACAAATATACATTGCTGGAGGTCACGCAGCCTTCGCGTCCTGCCTATGAGGGGTACAACGCGAGCAAAGCAGCTAGTTCAGTTCGTCAGGGCTAACAGCAGGCGTCTGGGGAAAATGCTTCGCCTTTAATAATTCCACCTGTACGCAGGGACGAAAATGTCATTTTCGTCACCTCTGCTTGCGATGTGGTGGCAATCACCCAGTTGCCAAGTGTTTCAAGGGGGGTGCCCAGCAGCAGCCTGCACAGCCAGCAAAAGGCACAAGTGCAAAGTAAAGTTCCATCCCCTGTCCGTGTCACAGCGATAGCAAAATGGTTGAGTTGGTACCCGGTTCTGCAGGACGCAGAATTTTCGTTAAAAGGCTTCAGTTTTGGTTTTCGTTTACCTATTTGCAGGGATGTCGACACATATTCGCCTAGAAATTTGAAGTCTGCCTTTGAATTGCCTCACATTCTTAGGGAAAAAGTGGCTGGCGAGGTTAGCGTCAGGCGCATTGCAGGGTCTTTTGCAGAACCCCCATTAGGGATCTTGTGAATTCCCCGGTGGGAGTGGTTCCCAAGAAAATTCCAGGAAAATACAGGCTCATGCAACATCTGTCTTATCCGCCAGGCTCGTCAGTAAATTATGCCATACCAGTTGAGGTTTCCTCGGTGGTGTACCAGTCTTTTGACGATGCTTTGGACGTCATTAGGTGTTATGGTCCGGGCGCACTGATGGCTAAGATAGATGTTGAGTCAGCTTTTCGTCTACTTCCTTTGCACCCAGAGTCATTCCAGTTTATGGGTTTTTAGCTTGGACAACGGATATTGCATAGACAAATGCTTGCCTATGGGGTGTTCTGTGTCCTGTGCGTTTTTCAAGCATTTTAGCACCTTCCTACACTGGTGCGCGGAATTTATTTATTTAATTTTTGCGGTAGTCATGGAATAGCCCACTATCTCGATGACTTTCTGTGTGTCGGCCCTTCCGGTTCAGGCAGATGCAGTTATCTTTTGTTTTCTTTACGAGCGCTGTTTTTTCATTTGGAGTTCCCGTTGCTGCGGACAAAACGGAGGGCCCTTCCCCTTGTCATTCCTGGGTATCGAGATCTGTACCTCGGCGGGTTCTTGTCGCATTCCTCTCGATAAGCCTGTCAAGTTGCGTAATGCCATAGCGGAATGCACGGCTTCCAGTAGAATTACCCTGCGGCAGGCGCAATCCCTCCTGGGCCTGTAAAGTAATTCCAATGGGCAGAGCTTTTTCACGTAAATTGGAAAGGGCCACGGCTGGTGTCACTAACCGAGACATTTGCTACGTTTATCCTCAGAGTTTAAGCAGGACCTCTCTGTCTGGGTCTCGTTTCTTCGGGATTTTAATGGCGTTCGGTTGTGGATGTCTCCAGCCGCTGACAATTTGCAGCTGCAGCTGTTCACCGATGCAGCAGGCACCACAGGGTTCGGATGTTACCTTGATGGCTCCTGGTGCGTTGGCCGTTGGCTGGAAGAATGGGTGGGAAAGGGTTTGACTAAGGACTTACTCCTTCTCAAACTCTTTCCCATAATGGTTTCCTTGGAAATCTGGGGGGAATGGTTACGCAATCGCAGCATCATTATCAGGTGTGACAACCTGGGCGTGGTCCATGCGATACAATCAGCAACATGCGGCTTTCCTGCTGGTTTTGCGCTTGCTAGCGCAGCTGTGCTCACATGTTTGCGCTGTAACATCATGTTTAAGGCAAGACACGTTCCTGGGGTGGAGAATGAGATAGACGATGCGTTATCACGTTTCCAGTGGGTTAGGTCCCGATCTGTGGCCCCTGGTGCTGACGTTGTGCTTTGCCCCTCTTATGTTTGGCAGGTGATCGAGCCGGCATGGAGGGCTTAGCAAAACAGTCTTTAGCCCCCTCCACGTTGCTCTTTGGGGGGCATTGCATTTTATTGTAAATTGAAGGGCCAACCTGACTTTACTAAAAGTTTTCTGATTGTGAAGGCTTTAAAGGGTTGGGCACGGGTCTCCCGGCCAGTAGCTGACCGTAGGAGACCTGTGGATGCTCATCTGCTTCCGGCAGTATTAGGGGCGGTTCTCGGAGTGGCTCTTACTGCGTATGAGGCGGTCCTGATTCAAGTGGTGTTTTCAGAGGCTTTTCACGGCACTTTGAGGGTATCGGAGCTGGTGGCATCATCCAAATGGGTTGATGCCGCCATGCTCCTCTCGGATATCCTGGTCAGTGAGAGGTCTGTTCTCTGTAGGATTCGGCGGTCAAAGACCGACCAGACTGGTAGGGGTAGGTGGATCTCGTTGGGTCCATCTAGGTACGAACAGATCTGCCCCGTGGCACTAGCTATGCGGTATGAGTTATTGCGGCCGGATGTTCCTGGTTCATGACTCATGCATATGGACAGGACTCCACTTACCAAATACCAGTTTGGTTGGTTTTTGAAGAGGTGTGTATCAGTTTTAGGCCTCCCGCCTCAAGATTTTGGTACACACTCGTTTCTGATCGGAGCCGCAACTTCGGCGGCAGCTGCGGGTTTCTCGGCATCAGAAATTAAGGCCCTAGGAAGTTGGAAATCGGATAGTTATAAAGGTTACATTCGACCTAGGCGTGAAGGCCCTTTGTTTTAAAGTCATTTCACAGTCTGTTCCGGTTACGTTTATAGTTTATGCTTGCCTGGTTTTTGTCTTGTCTCATGTACTGTCCTGTCTTGTCTGTTACCCCTGTCCGTCCTACTCGGGATTAGCTACTCGCCATTGCTGGCAATGGGAGTCTTGAGGGATTTTACAATTTTTACCTGAACTGACGGATTCAATTCGGCTATTCTCAATCATTTAATTAGGCCATAGTCCATCCCTCAGCAGGTTTTTATTTTACCTCTTGCCGAGTTCACCTGTTTTTTCCCAATTCCCCCCCACCCATTCTTCCCCTTTGTGTCTTCTGTTTGTCTCAGCCACTTCAAATAGTAAAGTCGGCGACCAATAGAAAATTTTTCTTTTTGGCAGATACTCACTTATGTTCTATCAGATCCCACTAATACACCATAAAATTTTATTGTTTTATGACAATTACTAATTTTTTATTTACTGCTTTCCTCCACCTTTAGGATTGCTCTTTGACACGCAGGACATTTGGGTTATAGGCCACTCATATATTTTCTGGGCTGCTAGGTTTGAGTTCAGATCAAGCTCCAATTTTTGAATATTCAGCTAGGGTCCGTTGGATAGGTTCCAGAGGTATGAGATGGCATTCCTTTTGTCCTAAACTGTTAGAGTATGCAAGGCTTTTTGGTAGGCCACGTATTTTGGTGGCTTATTTAGGAGGCAACGACTTAGGGCAGATGTCCACTGTAGAATTACGAGTTGATATTGTCAACGATTTGGCGAGGGTGCTATCGGCCTGGCCCTTGTGTAAATTAATTTGGTCTTGCATTGTACCTCGACAGGTCTGGCGTGGGGTTAGGAGTTTTCCTGCTAATGACAAAGCTAGGAAGAAACTTAATTTCGCAGTTGCCAAATTTGTGATGGCCAATTATGGCCGTTTCATTTACCATAAGAACATTCAATTTCGATTTAGTTATATGTATAGACCTGATGGAGTTCATTTAACAGAGGAGGGTTTGTCATTGTTTATTGGGGATCTTTTTGAGGAGTTGGCGTTATTGGGGTAGTACTTGGTATGGTGGCGGTGCAGCGGTTCTATAAGCAGAACCTTGCTGTGGCGGGAAAGAACGGCAGGTCGCCAGTCCGGGTGCAATTATGATTTAAGGGCGCTCCCTTCGTTGACTGGTAGTTGGCTGTACCAACCTAACGGGGGGCAGTATCACCACCTAAATGGGTGGGAAGTCAAGATGAGGGTGAGCGTTACCTTTTGTTGATGATATGAGTTACATGGTTATGTGTATGCACTCTGGGCGATCTACGCCTGCTATGCCTTTTGTTGTTTGTGTGTGGGCATAGCAGATCTGGCTGATTTCTGGCCGTCCTTTCTTTGCCACCATACATCCTTAAATAAATAATAATTATTATTGCTCCAATAAATCGCCATCAAGTTATCTGCCAAATCCACGTCTCAGTGTCTTTATTTTATGTTAGTATGATAAGTGGTTTGCACACATGACAACACCTCATCCGATAGAAGGTTTAGAGAAACCGAAAGATTGCATAAGAAAAGAGGTGTTTTAAACCTCTAGGATGGGGGCAGGCATGTATGCAAATTACTTGTGGGAGTTAGCCTATGGCAAGCAGGGGCGGGTTTGTAACAGGAACATTATATAGTGGGATAAAAGTGTGGGCCAAAGCCTCTTTGTTCCAGATTCCCCATCCTCCCTCCCCTATAAATTTTGGTATGTTGTGGGTTTGGTTTTGGGTGGCGGGAAAGAACGGCAGGTCGCCAGTCCGGGTGCAATTATGATTTAAGGGCGCTCCCTTCGTTGACTGGTAGTTGGCTGTACCAACCTAACGGGGGGCAGTATCACCACCTAAACGGGTGGGAAGTCAAGATGGGGGTGAGCGTTACCTTTTGTTGATGATATGAGTTACATGGTTATGTGTATGCACTCTGGGCGATCTACGCCTGCTATGCCTTTTGTTGTTTGTGTGTGGGCATAGCAGATCTGGCTGATTTCTGGCCGTCCTTTCTTTGCCACCATACATCCTTAAATAAATAATAATTATTATTGCTCCAATAAATCGCCATCAAGTTATCTGCCAAATCCACGTCTCAGTGTCTTTATTTTATGTTAGTATGATAAGTGGTTTGCACACATGACAACACCTCATCCGATAGAAGGTTTATTATTGTGTATCATCACTGCAGCGACACCAGCGCTCTCCTACACCTAGTGCTGGTGATTATACTGTATAATTACTGTGTATCATCACTGCAGCCTCACTAGTGCTCTCCTACATCTAGTGCTGGTGAGTTATACTGTATAATTACTGTGTATCATCACTGCAGCCTCACCAGTGCTCTCCTACATCTAGTGCTGGTGCATTATACTGTATAATCATTGTATATCATCACTGCAGCCTCTCCAGTGCTCTCCTACATCTAGTGCTGGTGCATTATACAGTATAATCATTGTGTATCATCACTGCAGCCTCACCAGCGCTCTCCTACATCTACAGCTGGTGAGTTATACAGTATAATCATTGTGTATCATAACTGCAGCCTCACCAGTGCTCTCCTACATCTAGTGCTGGTGCATTATACAGTATAATCATTGTGTATCATCACTGCAGCCTCACAAGTGCTCTCCTACATCTAGTGCTGGTGAGTTATACAGTATAATCATTGTGTATCATCACTGCAGCATCACCAGTGCTCTCCTACATCTAGTGCTGGTGAGTTATACAGTATAATCATTGTGTATCATCACTGCAGCCTCACCAGCGCTCTCCGACATCTAGTGCTGGTGACTTATACTGTATAATTACTGTGTATCATCACTGCAGCGTCACCAGTGCTCTCCTACATCTAGTGCTGGTGCGTTATACAGCATAATTATTGTGTATCATCACTGCAGCGTCACCAGTGCTCTCCTACATCTAGTGCTGGTGAGTTATACTGTATAATTACTGTGTATCATCACTGCAGCCTCACCAGTGCTCTCCTACATCTAGTGCTGGTGCGTTATACAGTATAATCATTGTGTATCATCACTGCAGCCTCACCAGTGCTCTCCTACATCTAGTGCTGGTGACTTATACTGTATAATTACTGTGTATCATCACTGCAGCGTCACCAGTGCTCTCCTACATCTAGTGCTGGTGACTTATACTGTATAATCATTGCGTATCATCACTGCAGCGTCACCAGCGCTCTCCTACACCTAGTGCTGGTGAGTTATACAGTATAATCATTGTGTATCATCACTGCAGCCTCACCAGCGCTCTCCTACATCTAGTGCTGGTGAGTTATACAGTATAATCATTGTGTATCATCACTGCAGCCTCACCAGCGCTCTCCTACATCTAGTGCTGGTGCATTATACAGTATAATCATTGTGTATCATCACTGCAGCCTCACCAGTGCTCTCCTACATCTAGTGCTGGTGAGTTATACAGTATAATCATTGTGTATCATCACTGCAGCCTCACCAGCGCACTCCTACATCTAGTGCTGGTGCGTTATACAGTATAATCATTGTGTATCATCACTGCAGCCTCACCAGTGCTCTCCTACATCTAGTGCTGGTGACTTATACTGTATAATTATTGTGTACCATCACTGCAGCATCACCAGTGCTCTCCTACATCTAGTGCTGGTGAGCTATACTGTATAAATACTGTGTATCATCACTGCAGCCTCACCAGCCCTTTCCCACATCTAGTGCTGGTGAGTTATACTGTATAATTACTGTGTATCATCACTGCAGCATCACCAGTGCTCTCCTACATCTAGTGCTGGTGAGTTATACTGTATAATCATTGTGTACCATCACTGCAGCGTCACCAGTGCTCTCCTACATCTAGTGCTGGTGAGTTATACTGTATAATTACTGTGTATCATCACTGCAGCCTCACCAGTGCTCTCCTACATCTAGTGCTGGTGATTATACTGTATAATTACTGTGTATCATCACTGCAGCCTCACCAGTGCTCTCCTACATCTAGTGCTGGTGATTATACTGTATAATTACTGTGTATCATCACTGCAGCCTCACCAGTGCTCTCCTACATCTAGTGCTGGTGTGTTATACTGTATAATCATTGTGTACCATCACTTCAGCATCACCAGCGCTCTCCTACATCTAGTGCTGGTGCGTTATACTGTGTAATTACTGTGTATCATCACTGCAGCCTCACATGTGCTCTCCTACATCTAGTGCTGGTGATTATACTGTATAATCATTGTGTATCATCACTGCATCCTCACCAGTGCTCTCCTACATCTAGTGCTGGTGCGTTATACTATATAATTACTGTGTATCATCACTGCAGCCTCACCAGTGCTCTCCTACATCTAGTGCTGGTGAGTTATACGGCATAATCATTGTGTATCATCACTGCAGCGTCACCAGTGCTCTCCTACATCTAGTGCTGGTGCGTTATACTGTATAATCATTGTGTATCATCACTGCAGCCTCACCAGTGCTCTCCTACATCTAGTGCTGGTACGTTATACAGTATAATCATTGTGTTTCATCACTGCAGCCTCACCAGTGCTCTCCTACATCTAGTGCTGGTGCGTTATACAGTATAATCATTGTGTATCATCACTACAGCCTCACCAGCACTCTCCTACATCTAGTGCTGGTGATTATACTGTATAATCATTGTGTTTCATCACTGCAGCGTCACCAGTGCTCTCCTACATCTAGTGCTGGTGCGTTATACTGTATAATTACTGTGTATCATCACTGCAGCCTCACCAGTGCTCTCCTACATCTAGTGCTGTTGATTATACTGTGTAATTACTGTGTATCATCACTGCAGCCTCACCACCGCTCTCCTACATCTAGTGCTGGTGCGTTATACTGTATAATTACTGTGTATCATCACTGCAGCCTCACCAGTGCTCTCCTACATCTAGTGCTGGTGATTATACTGTATAATTATTGTGTATCATCACTGCAGTCTCATCAGTGCTCTCCTACATCTAGTGCTTGGGAGTTATACTGTATAATTACTGTGTATCATCACTGCAGCCTCACCAGTGCTCTCCTACATCTAGTGCTGGTGAGTTATACTGTATAATTACTGTGTATCATCACTGCAGCATCGCCAGCGCTCTCCTACATCTAGTGCTGGTGATTATACTGTATAATCATTGTGTATCATCACTGCAGCCTCAGCAGTGCTCTCCTACATCGAGTGCTGGTGCGTTATACTGTATTATCATTGTGTATCATCACTGCAGCCTCACCAGTGCTCTCCTACATCGAGTGCTGGTGTGTTATACTGTATAATCATTGTGTATCATCACTGCAGCCTCACCAGTGCTCTCCTACATCTAGTGCTGGTGACTTATACTGTATAATCATTGTGTATCATCACTGCAGCATTGCCAGCGCTCTCCTACTTCTAGTGCTGGTGAGTTATACTGTATAATCATTGTGTATCATCACTACAACATCACCAGTGCTCTCCTACATCTAGTGCTGGTGCGTTATACAGTATAATCATTGTGTATCATCACTGCAGCCTCACCAGTGCTCTCCATCATCTAGTGCTGGTGATTATACTGTATAATCATTGTGTATCATCACTGCAGCATCGCCAGCGCTCTCCATCTAGTGCTGGTGAGTTATACTGTATAATCATTGTGTACCATCACTACAGCATCACCAGTGCTCTCCTACATCTAGTGCTGGTGCGTTATACTGTATAATTACTGTGTATCATCACTGCAGCATCGCCAGTGCTCTCCTACATCTAGTGCTGGTGAGTTATACTGTATAATTACTGTGTATCATCACTGCAGCCTCACCAGTGCTCTCCTACATCTAGTGCTGGTGCGTTATACTGTATAATTACTGTGTATCATCACTGCAGCCTCACCAGTGCTCTCCTACATCTAGTGCTGGTGATTATACTATATAATCATTGTGTATCATCACTGCAGTCTCATCAGAGCTCTCCTACATCTAGTGCTGGTGAGTTATACTGTATAATTATTGTGTATCATCACTGCATCCTCACCAGCGCTCTCCTACACCTAGTGCTGGTGAGTTATACTGTATAATTATTGTGTATCATCACTGCAGCCTCACCAGTGCTCTCCTACATCTTGTACTGGTGAGTTATACTGTATAATTACTGTGTATCATCACTGCAGCCTCACCAGCACTCTCCTAAACCTAGTGCTGGTGAGTTATACTGTATAATTTTTGTGTATCATCACTGCAGCCTCACCAGCGCTCTCCTACATCTAGTGCTGGTGATTATACTGTATAATTACTGTGTATCATCACTGCAGCCTTACCAGTGCTCTCCTACATCTATTGCTGATGCATTATACTGTATAATCATTGTGTATCATCACTGCCACCTCACCAGCGCTCTCCTACATCTAGTGCTGGTGATTATACTGTATAATTACTGTGTATCATCACTGCAGCCTCCAGTGCTCTCCTACATCTAGTGCTGGTGCATTATACTGTATAATTACTGTGTATCATCACTGCAGCCTCACCAGTGCTCTCCTACATCTAGTGCTGGTGCATTATACTGTATAATTACTGTGTGTCATCACTGCAGCCTCACCAGTGCTCTCCTACATCTAGTGCTGGTGACTTATACTGTATAATCATTGTGTATCATCACTGCAGCGTCACCAGTGCTCTCCTACATCTAGTGCTGGTGTGTTATACTTTATAATTATTGTGTATCATCACTGCAGCGTCACCAGTGCTCTCCTACATCTAGTGCTGGTGCGTTATACTGTATAATCATTGTGCATCATCACTGCAGCGACACCAGTGCTCTCCTACATCTAGTGCTGGTGCATTATACTGTATAATTACTGTGTATCATCACTGCAGCGTCACCAGTGCTCTCCTACATCTAGTGCTGGTACATTATACTGTATAATCATTGTGTATCATCACTGCAGCGTCACCAGTGCTCTCCTACATCTAGTGCTGGTGCGTTATACTGTATAATCATTGTGTATCATCACTGCACCATCACCAGTGCTCTCCTACATCTAGTGCTGATGCATTATACTGTATAATTACTGTGTATCATCACTGCGGCCTCACCAGTGCTCTCCTACATCTAGTGCTGGTGCGTTATACTGTATAATTACTGTGTATCATCACTGCAGCGTCACCAACGCTCTCCTACATCTAGTGCTGGTGCGTTATACTGTATAATTACTGTGTGTCATCACTGCAGCCCCACCAGTGCTCTCCTACATCTAGTGCTGATGCATTATACTGTATAATCATTGTGTATCATCACTGCAGCCTCACCAGTGCTCTCCTACATCTAGTGCTGGTGATTATACTGTATAATCATTGTGTATCATCACTGCCGCCTCACCAGCGCTCTCCTACATCTAGTGCTGATGCATTATACTGTATAATAATTGTGTATCATCACTGCCGCCTCACCAGTGCTCTCCTACATCTAGTGCTGATGCATTATACTGTATAATCATTGTGTATCATCACTGCCGCCTCACCAGCGCTCTCCTACATCTAGTGCTGGTGATTATACTGTATAATTACTGTGTTTCATCACTGCAGCCTCACCAGTGCTCTCCTACATCTAGTGCTGGTGCATTATACTGTATAATTACTGTGTATCATCACTGCAGCCTCACCAGTGCTCTCCTACATCTAGTGCTGGTGCATTATACTGTATAATTACTGGGTGTCATCACTGCAGCCTCACCAGTGCTCTCCTACATCTAGTGCTGGAGACTTATACTGTATAATCATTGTGTATCATCACTGCAGCGTCACCAGTGGTCTCCTACATCTAGTGCTGGTGTGTTATACTTTATAATTACTGTGTATCATCCCTGCAGCGTCACCAGCGCTCTCCTACATCTAGTGCTGGTGCGTTATACAGTATAATCATTGTGCATCATCACTGCAGCGTCACCAGTGCTCTCCTACATCTAGTGCTGGTGAGTTATACTTTATAATTATTGTGTATCATCACTGCAGCGTCACCAGTGCTCTCCTATACCTAGTGCTGGTGCGTTATACTGTATAATCATTGTGCATCATCACTGCAGCGACACCAGTGCTCTCCTACATCTAGTGCTGGTGCATTATACTGTATAACTACTGTGTATCATCACTGCAGCATCACCAGTGCTCTCCTACATCTAGTGCTGGTACATTATACTGTATAATCATTGTGTATCATCACTGCAGCGTCACCAGTGCTCTCCTACATCTAGTGCTGGTGCATTATACTGTATAATTACTGTGTATCATCACTGCAGCGTCACCAGTGCTCTCCTACATCTAGTGCTGGTGCTTTATACTGTATAATTACTGTGTATCATCACTGCAGCCTCACCAGTGCTCTCCTACATCTAGTGCTGGTGCTTTATACTGTATAATTACTGTGTATCATCACTGCAGCCTCACCAGTGCTCTCCTACATCTAGTGCTGATGCATTATACTGTATAATCATTGTGTATCATCACTGCCGCCTCACCAGCGCTCTCCTACATCTAGTGCTGGTGATTATACTGTATAATTACTGTGTATCATCACCGCAGCCTCACCAGTGCTCTCCTACATCTAGTGCTGGTGCATTATACTGTATAATTACTGTGTATCATCACTGCAGCCTCACCAGTGCTCTCCTACATCTAGTGCTGGTGCGTTATACTGTATAATCATTGTGCATCATCACTGCAGCGACACCAGTGCTCTCCTACATCTAGTGCTGGTGCATTATACTGTATAATTACTGTGTATCATCACTGCAGCGTCACCAGTGCTCTCCTACATCTAGTGCTTGTACATTATACTGTATAATCATTGTGTATCATCACTGCAGCGTCACCAGTGCTCTCCTACATCTAGTGCTGGTGCGTTATACTGTATAATCATTGTGTATCATCACTGCAGCATCACCAGTGCTCTCCTACATCTAGTGCTGATGCATTATACTGTATAATTACTGTGTATCATCACTGCAGCCTCACCAGTGCTCTCCTACATCTAGTGCTGGTGCGTTATACTGTATAATTACTGTGTATCATCACTGCAGCATCACCAACGCTCTCCTACATCTAGTGCTGGTGCGTTATACTGTATAATTACTGTGTGTCATCACTGCAGCCCCACCAGTGCTCTCCTACATCTAGTGCTGATGCATTATACTGTATAATCATTGTGTATCATCACTGCAGCCTCACCAGCGCTCTCCTACATCTAGTGCTGGTGATTATACTGTATAATCATTGTGTATCATCACTGCCGCCTCACCAGCGCTCTCCTACATCTAGTGCTGATGCATTATACTGTATAATCATTGTGTATCATCACTGCCGCCTCACCAGTGCTCTCCTACATCTAGTGCTGATGCATTATACTGTATAATCATTGTGTATCATCACTGCCGCCTCACCAGCGCTCTCCTACATCTAGTGCTGGTGATTATACTGTATAATTACTGTGTATCATCACTGCAGCGTCACCAGTGCTCTCCTACATCTAGTGCTGATGCATTATACTGTATAATCATTGTGTATCATCACTGCCGCCTCACCAGCGCTCTCCTACATCTAGTGCTGGTGATTATACTGTATAATTACTGTGTATCATCACCGCAGCCTCACCAGTGCTCTCCTACATCTAGTGCTGGTGCATTATACTGTATAATTACTGTGTATCATCACTGCAGCCTCACCAGTGCTCTCCTACATCTAGTGCTGGTGAGTTATACTTTATAATTATTGTGTATCATCACTGCAGCGTCACCAGTGCTCTCCTACATCTAGTGCTGGTACATTATACTGTATAATCATTGTGTATCATCACTGCAGCATCACCAGTGCTCTCCTACATCTAGTGCTGGTGCGTTATACTGTATAATCATTGTGTATCATCACTGCAGCATCACCAGCGCTCTCCTACATCTAGTGCTGGTGATTATACTGTATAATCATTGTGTATCATCACTGCCTCCTCACCAGCGCTCTCCTACATCTAGTGCTGATGCATTATACAGTATAATCATTGTGTATCATCACTGCCGCCTCACCAGTGCTCTCCTACATCTAGTGCTGATTCATTATACTGTATAATCATTGTGTATCATCACTGCCGCCTCACCAGCGCTCTCCTACATCTGGTGATTATACTGTATAATTACTGTGTATCATCACTGCAGCCTCACCAGTGCTCTCCTACATCTAGTGCTGGTGCATTATACTGTATAATTACTGTGTATCATCACTGCAGCCTCACCAGTGCTCTCCTACATCTAGTGCTGGTGCATTATACTGTATAATTACTGTGTGTCATCACTGCAGCCCCACCAGTGCTCTCCTACATCTAGTGCTGATGCATTATACTGTATAATCATTGTGTATCATCACTGCAGCGTCACCAACGCTCTCCTACATCTAGTGCTGGTGCGTTATACTGTATAATTACTGTGTGTCATCACTGCAGCCCCACCAGTGCTCTCCTACATCTAGTGCTGATGCATTATACTGTATAATCATTGTGTATCATCACTGCAGCCTCACCAGTGCTCTCCTACATCTAGTGCTGGTGATTATACTGTATAATTACTGTGTATCATCACTGCAGCCTCACCAGCGCTCTCCTACATCTAGTGCTGGTGTGTTATACTGTATAATCATTGTGTACCATCACTTCAGCATCACCAGCGCTCTCCTACATCTAGTGCTGGTGCGTTATACTGTGTAATTACTGTGTATCATCACTGCAGCCTCACATGTGCTCTCCTACATCTAGTGCTGGTGATTATACTGTATAATCATTGTGTATCATCACTGCATCCTCACCAGTGCTCTCCTACATCTAGTGCTGGTGCGTTATACTATATAATTACTGTGTATCATCACTGCAGCCTCACCAGTGCTCTCCTACATCTAGTGCTGGTGAGTTATACGGCATAATCATTGTGTATCATCACTGCAGCGTCACCAGTGCTCTCCTACATCTAGTGCTGGTGCGTTATACTGTATAATCATTGTGTATCATCACTGCAGCCTCACCAGTGCTCTCCTACATCTAGTGCTGGTGCGTTATACAGTATAATCATTGTGTTTCATCACTGCAGCCTCACCAGTGCTCTCCTACATCTAGTGCTGGTGCGTTATACAGTATAATCATTGTGTATCATCACTACAGCCTCACCAGCACTCTCCTACATCTAGTGCTGGTGATTATACTGTATAATCATTGTGTTTCATCACTGCAGCGTCACCAGTGCTCTCCTACATCTAGTGCTGGTGCGTTATACTGTATAATTACTGTGTATCATCACTGCAGCCTCACCAGTGCTCTCCTACATCTAGTGCTGTTGATTATACTGTGTAATTACTGTGTATCATCACTGCAGCCTCACCACCGCTCCCCTACATCTAGTGCTGGTGCGTTATACTGTATAATTACTGTGTATCATCACTGCAGCCTCACCAGTGCTCTCCTACATCTAGTGCTGGTGATTATACTGTATAATTATTGTGTATCATCACTGCAGTCTCATCAGTGCTCTCCTACATCTAGTGCTTGGGAGTTATACTGTATAATTACTGTGTATCATCACTGCAGCCTCACCAGTGCTCTCCTACATCTAGTGCTGGTGAGTTATACTGTATAATTACTGTGTATCATCACTGCAGCATCGCCAGCGCTCTCCTACATCTAGTGCTGGTGATTATACTGTATAATTACTGTGTATCATCACTGCAGCCTCAGCAGTGCTCTCCTACATCGAGTGCTGGTGCGTTATACTGTATAATCATTGTGTATCATCACTGCAGCCTCACCAGTGCTCTCCTACATCAAGTGCTGGTGTGTTATACTGTATAATCATTGTGTATCATCACTGCAGCCTCACCAGTGCTCTCCTACATCTAGTGCTGGTGCTTTATACTGTATAATTACTGTGTATCATCACTGCAGCCTCACCAGTGCTCCCCTACATCTAGTGCTGTTGATTATACTGTGTAATTACTGTGTATCATCACTGCAGCCTCACCACCGCTCCCCTACATCTAGTGCTGGTGCGTTATACTGTATAATTACTGTGTATCATCACTGCAGCCTCACCAGTGCTCTCCTACATCTAGTGCTGGTGATTATACTGTATAATTATTGTGTATCATCACTGCAGTCTCATCAGTGCTCTCCTACATCTAGTGCTTGGGAGTTATACTGTATAATTACTGTGTATCATCACTGCAGCCTCACCAGTGCTCTCCTACATCTAGTGCTGGTGAGTTATACTGTATAATTACTGTGTATCATCACTGCAGCATCGCCAGCGCTCTCCTACATCTAGTGCTGGTGATTATACTGTATAATTACTGTGTATCATCACTGCAGCCTCAGCAGTGCTCTCCTACATCGAGTGCTGGTGCGTTATACTGTATAATCATTGTGTATCATCACTGCAGCCTCACCAGTGCTCTCCTACATCAAGTGCTGGTGTGTTATACTGTATAATCATTGTGTATCATCACTGCAGCCTCACCAGTGCTCTCCTACATCTAGTGCTGGTGCTTTATACTGTATCATCACTGCAGCCTCACCAGTGCTCCCCTACATCTAGTGCTGATGCATTATACTGTATAATCATTGTGTATCATCACTGCCGCCTCACCAGCGCTCTCCTACATCTAGTGCTGGTGATTATACTGTATAATTACTGTGTATCATCACCGCAGCCTCACCAGTGCTCTCCTACATCTAGTGCTGGTGCATTATACTGTATAATTACTGTGTATCATCACTGCAGCCTCACCAGTGCTCTCCTACATCTAGTGCTGGTGCGTTATACTGTATAATCATTGTGCATCATCACTGCAGCGACACCAGTGCTCTCCTACATCTAGTGCTGGTGCATTATACTGTATAATTACTGTGTATCATCACTGCAGCGTCACCAGTGCTCTCCTACATCTAGTGCTTGTACATTATACTGTATAATCATTGTGTATCATCACTGCAGCATCACCAGTGCTCTCCTACATCTAGTGCTGGTGCGTTATACTGTATAATCATTGTGTATCATCACTGCAGCATCACCAGTGCTCTCCTACATCTAGTGCTGATGCATTATACTGTATAATTACTGTGTATCATCACTGCAGCCTCACCAGTGCTCTCCTACATCTAGTGCTGGTGCGTTATACTGTATAATTACTGTGTATCATCACTGCAGCATCACCAACGCTCTCCTACATCTAGTGCTGGTGCGTTATACTGTATAATTACTGTGTGTCATCACTGCAGCCCCACCAGTGCTCTCCTACATCTAGTGCTGATGCATTATACTGTATAATCATTGTGTATCATCACTGCAGCCTCACCAGCGCTCTCCTACATCTAGTGCTGGTGATTATACTGTATAATCATTGTGTATCATCACTGCCGCCTCACCAGCGCTCTCCTACATCTAGTGCTGATGCATTATACTGTATAATCATTGTGTATCATCACTGCCGCCTCACCAGTGCTCTCCTACATCTAGTGCTGATGCATTATACTGTATAATCATTGTGTATCATCACTGCCGCCTCACCAGCGCTCTCCTACATCTAGTGCTGGTGATTATACTGTATAATTACTGTGTATCATCACTGCAGCGTCACCAGTGCTCTCCTACATCTAGTGCTGATGCATTATACTGTATAATCATTGTGTATCATCACTGCCGCCTCACCAGCGCTCTCCTACATCTAGTGCTGGTGATTATACTGTATAATTACTGTGTATCATCACCGCAGCCTCACCAGTGCTCTCCTACATCTAGTGCTGGTGCATTATACTGTATAATTACTGTGTATCATCACTGCAGCCTCACCAGTTCTCTCCTACATCTAGTGCTGGTGAGTTATACTTTATAATTATTGTGTATCATCACTGCAGCGTCACCAGTGCTCTCCTACATCTAGTGCTGGTACATTATACTGTATAATCATTGTGTATCATCACTGCAGCATCACCAGTGCTCTCCTACATCTAGTGCTGGTGCGTTATACTGTATAATCATTGTGTATCATCACTGCAGCATCACCAGCGCTCTCCTACATCTAGTGCTGGTGATTATACTGTATAATCATTGTGTATCATCACTGCCTCCTCACCAGCGCTCTCCTACATCTACTGCTGATGCATTATACTGTATAATCATTGTGTATCATCACTGCCGCCTCACCAGTGCTCTCCTACATCTAGTGCTGATTCATTATACTGTATAATCATTGTGTATCATCACTGCCGCCTCACCAGCGCTCTCCTACATCTAGTGCTGGTGATTATACTGTATAATTACTGTGTATCATCACTGCAGCCTCACCAGTGCTCTCCTACATCTAGTGCTGGTGCATTATACTGTATAATTACTGTGTATCATCACTGCAGCCTCACCAGTGCTCTCCTACATCTAGTGCTGGTGCATTATACTGTATAATTACTGTGTGTCATCACTGCAGCCCCACCAGTGCTCTCCTACATCTAGTGCTGATGCATTATACTGTATAATCATTGTGTATCATCACTGCAGCGTCACCAACGCTCTCCTACATCTAGTGCTGGTGCGTTATACTGTATAATTACTGTGTGTCATCACTGCAGCCCCACCAGTGCTCTCCTACATCTAGTGCTGATGCATTATACTGTATAATCATTGTGTATCATCACTGCAGCCTCACCAGTGCTCTCCTACATCTAGTGCTGGTGATTATACTGTATAATTACTGTGTATCATCACTGCAGCCTCACCAGTGCTCTCCTACATCTAGTGCTGGTGTGTTATACTGTATAATCATTGTGTACCATCACTTCAGCATCACCAGCGCTCTCCTACATCTAGTGCTGGTGCGTTATACTGTGTAATTACTGTGTATCATCACTGCAGCCTCACATGTGCTCTCCTACATCTAGTGCTGGTGATTATACTGTATAATCATTGTGTATCATCACTGCATCCTCACCAGTGCTCTACTAAATCTAGTGCTGGTGCGTTATACTATATAATTACTGTGTATCATCACTGCAGCCTCACCAGTGCTCTCCTACATCTAGTGCTGGTGAGTTATACGGCATAATCATTGTGTATCATCACTGCAGCGTCACCAGTGCTCTCCTACATCTAGTGCTGGTGCGTTATACTGTATAATCATTGTGTATCATCACTGCAGCCTCACCAGTGCTCTCCTACATCTAGTGCTGGTGCGTTATACAGTATAATCATTGTGTTTCATCACTGCAGCCTCACCAGTGCTCTCCTACATCTAGTGCTGGTGCGTTATACAGTATAATCATTGTGTATCATCACTACAGCCTCACCAGCACTCTCCTACATCTAGTGCTGGTGATTATACTGTATAATCATTGTGTTTCATCACTGCAGCGTCACCAGTGCTCTCCTACATCTAGTGCTGGTGCGTTATACTGTATAATTACTGTGTATCATCACTGCAGCCTCACCAGTGCTCTCCTACATCTAGTGCTGTTGATTATACTGTGTAATTACTGTGTATCATCACTGCAGCCTCACCACCGCTCTCCTACATCTAGTGCTGGTGCGTTATACTGTATAATTACTGTGTATCATCACTGCAGCCTCACCAGTGCTCTCCTACATCTAGTGCTGGTGATTATACTGTATAATTATTGTGTATCATCACTGCAGTCTCATCAGTGCTCTCCTACATCTAGTGCTTGGGAGTTATACTGTATAATTACTGTGTATCATCACTGCAGCCTCACCAGTGCTCTCCTACATCTAGTGCTGGTGAGTTATACTGTATAATTACTGTGTATCATCACTGCAGCATCGCCAGCGCTCTCCTACATCTAGTGCTGGTGATTATACTGTATAATTACTGTGTATCATCACTGCAGCCTCAGCAGTGCTCTCCTACATCGAGTGCTGGTGCGTTATACTGTATAATCATTGTGTATCATCACTGCAGCCTCACCAGTGCTCTCCTACATCGAGTGCTGGTGTGTTATACTGTATAATCATTGTGTATCATCACTGCAGCCTCACCAGTGCTCTCCTACATCTAGTGCTGGTGACTTATACTGTATAATCATTGTGTATCATCACTGCAGCATTGCCAGCGCTCTCCTACTTCTAGTGCTGGTGAGTTATACTGTATAATCATTGTGTATCATCACTACAACGTCACAAGTGCTCTCCTACATCTAGTGCTGGTGCGTTATACAGTATAATCATTGTATATCATCACTGCAGCCTCACCAGTGCTCTCCATCATCTAGTGCTGGTGATTATACTGTATAATCATTGTGTATCATCACTGCAGCATCGCCAGCGCTCTCCTACATCTAGTGCTGGTGAGTTATACTGTATAATCATTGTGTACCATCACTTCAGCGTCACCAGTGCTCTCCTACATCTAGTGCTGGTGCGTTATACAGTATAATCATTGTGTATCATCACTGCAGCCTCACCAGTGCTCTCCTACATCTAGGGCTGGTGAGTTATACTGTATAATTACTGTATATCATCACTGCAGCATCGCCAGTGCTCTCCTACATCTAGTGCTGGTGAGTTATACTGTATAATTACTGTGTATCATCACTGCAGCCTCACCAGTGCTCTCCTACATCTAGTGCTGGTGCGTTATACTGTATAATTACTGTGTATCATCACTGCAGCCTCACCAGTGCTCTCCTACATCTAGTGCTGGTGATTATACTATATAATCATTGTGTATCATCACTGCAGTCTCATCAGAGCTCTCCTACATCTAGTGCTGGGGAGTTATACTGTATAATTACTGTGTATCATCACTGCAGCCTCACCAGTGCTCTCCTACATCTAGTGCTGGTGAGTTATACTGTATAATTATTGTGTATCATCACTGCAGCCTCACCAGTGCTCTCCTACACCTAGTGCTGGTGATTATACTGTATAATCATTGTGTATCATCACTGCAGCCTCACCAGTGCTCTTCTACATCAAGTGCTGGTGAGTTATACTGTATAATTATTGTGTATCATCACTGCATCCTCACCAGCGCTCTCCTACACCTAGTGCTGGTGAGTTATACTGTATAATTATTGTGTATCATCACTGCAGCCTCACCAGTGCTCTCCTACATCTTGTACTGGTGAGTTATACTGTATAATTACTGTGTATCATCACTGCAGCCTCACCAGCACT
Source organism: Taudactylus pleione (assembly GCA_031769625.1). NCBI lineage: Eukaryota > Metazoa > Chordata > Amphibia > Anura > Myobatrachidae > Taudactylus > Taudactylus pleione. The sequence goes on from JAUIMM010003654.1 coordinate 38,742, forward strand.
CTCCTAAACCTAGTGCTGGTGAGTTATACTGTATAATTTTTGTGTATCATCACTGCAGCCTCACCAGCGCTCTCCTACATCTAGTGCTGGTGAGTTATACTGTATAATTACTGTGTATCATCACTGCAGCCCCACCAGTGCTCTCCTACATCTAGTGCTGATGCATTATACTGTATAATCATTGTGTATCATCACTGCAGCCTCATCAGCGCTCTCCTACATCTAGTGCTGGTGATTATACTGTATAATTACTGTGTATCATCACTGCAGCCTTACCAGTGCTCTCCTACATCTATTGCTGATGCATTATACTGTATAATCATTGTGTATCATCACTGCCGCCTCACCAGCGCTCTCCTACATCTAGTGCTGGTGATTATACTGTATAATTACTGTGTATCATCACTGCAGCCTCACCAGTGCTCTCCTACATCTAGTGCTGGTGCATTATACTGTATAATTACTGTGTATCATCACTGCAGCCTCACCAGTGCTCTCCTACATCTAGTGCTGGTGCATTATACTGTATAATTACTGTGTGTCATCACTGCAGCCTCACCAGTGCTCTCCTACATCTAGTGCTGGTGACTTATACTGTATAATCATTGTGTATCATCACTGCAGCGTCACCAGTGCTCTCCTACATCTAGTGCTGGTGTGTTATACTTTATAATTACTGTGTATCATCACTGCAGCGTCACCAGCGCTCTCCTACATCTAGTGCTGGTGCGTTATACAGTATAATCATTGTGCATCATCACTGCAGCGTCACCAGTGCTCTCCTACATCTAGTGCTGGTGAGTTATACTTTATAATTATTGTGTATCATCACTGCAGCGTCACCAGTGCTCTCCTACATCTAGTGCTGGTGCGTTATACTGTATAATCATTGTGCATCATCACTGCAGCGACACAAGTGCTCTCCTACATCTAGTGCTGGTGCATTATACTGTATAATTACTGTGTATCATCACTGCAGCGTCACCAGTGCTCTCCTACATCTAGTGCTGGTACATTATACTGTTTAATCATTGTGTATCATCACTGCAGCGTCACCAGTGCTCTCCTACATCTAGTGCTGGTGCGTTATACTGTATAATCATTGTGTATCATCACTGCAGCATCACCAGTGCTCTCCTACATCTAGTGCTGATGCATTATACTGTATAATTACTGTGTATCATCACTGCAGCCTCACCAGTGCTCTCCTACATCTAGTGCTGGTGCGTTATACTGTATAATTACTGTGTATCATCACTGCAGCGTCACCAACGCTCTCCTACATCTAGTGCTGGTGCGTTATACTGTATAATTACTGTGTGTCATCACTGCAGCCCCACCAGTGCTCTCCTACATCTAGTGCTGATGCATTATACTGTATAATCATTGTGTATCATCACTGCAGCCTCACCAGCGCTCACCTACATCTAGTGCTGGTGATTATACTGTATAATCATTGTGTATCATCACTGCCACCTCACCAGCGCTCTCCTACATCTAGTGCTGATGCATTATACTGTATAATCATTGTGTATCATCACTGCCGCCTCACCAGTGCTCTCCTACATCTAGTGCTGATGCATTATACTGTATAATCATTGTGTATCATCACTGCCGCCTCACCAGCGCTCTCCTACATCTAGTGCTGGTGATTATACTGTATAATTACTGTGTATCATCACTGCAGCCTCACCAGTGCTCTCCTACATCTAGTGCTGGTGCATTATACTGTATAATTACTGTGTATCATCACTGCAGCCTCACCAGTGCTCTCCTACATCTAGTGCTGGTGCATTATACTGTATAATTACTGGGTGTCATCACTGCAGCCTCACCAGTGCTCTCCTACATCTAGTGCTGGTGATTATACTGTATAATTATTGTGTATCATCACTGCAGCGTCACCAGTGCTCTCCTACATCTAGTGCTGGTGTGTTATACTTTATAATTACTGTGTATCATCCCTGCAGCGTCACCAGCGCTCTCCTACATCTAGTGCTGGTGCGTTATACAGTATAATCATTGTGCATCATCACTGCAGCGTCACCAGTGCTCTCCTACATCTAGTGCTGGTGAGTTATACTTTATAATTATTGTGTATCATCACTGCAGCGTCACCAGTGCTCTCCTATATCTAGTGCTGGTGCGTTATACTGTATAATCATTGTGCATCATCACTGCAGCGACACCAGTGCTCTCCTACATCTAGTGCTGGTGCATTATACTGTATAATTACTCTGTATCATCACTGCAGCATCACCAGTGCTCTCCTACATCTAGTGCTGGTACATTATACTGTATAATCATTGTGTATCATCACTGCAGCGTCACCAGTGCTCTCCTACATCTAGTGCTGGTGCATTATACTGTATAATTACTGTGTACATCACTGCCAGCGTCAACCAGTGCTCTCCTACATCTAGTGCTGGTGCTTTATACTGTATAATTACTGTGTATCATCACTGCAGCCTCACCAGTGCTCTCCTACATCTAGTGCTGGTGCGTTATACTGTATAATTACTGTGTATCATCACTGCAGCCTCACCAGTGCTCTCCTACATCTAGTGCTGATGCATTATACTGTATAATCATTGTGTATCATCACTGCCGCCTCACCAGCGCTCTCCTACATCTAGTGCTGGTGATTATACTGTATAATTACTGTGTATCATCACCGCAGCCTCACCAGTGCTCTCCTACATCTAGTGCTGGTGCATTATACTGTATAATTACTGTGTATCATCACTGCAGCCTCACCAGTGCTCTCCTACATCTAGTGCTGGTGAGTTATACTTTATAATTATTGTGTATCATCACTGCAGCGTCACCAGTGCTCTCCTACATCTAGTGCTGGTACATTATACTGTATAATCATTGTGTATCATCACTGCAGCGTCACCAGTGCTCTCCTACATCTAGTGCTGGTGCGATATACTGTATAATCATTGTGTATCATCACTGCCTCCTCACCAGCGCTCTCCTACATCTAGTGCTGATGCATTATACTGTATAATCATTGTGTATCATCACTGCCAGCCTCACCAGTGGTCTCCTACATCTAGTGCTGATGCATTATACTGTATAATCATTGTGTATCATCACTGCCGCCTCACCAGCGCTCTCCTACATCTAGTGCTGGTGATTATACTGTATAATTACTGTGTATCATCACTGCAGCCTCACCAGTGCTCTCCTACATCTAGTGCTGGTGCATTATACTGTATAATTACTGTGTATCATCACTGCAGCCTCACCAGTGCTCTCCTACATCTAGTGCTGGTGCATTATACTGTATAATTACTGTGTGTCATCACTGCAGCGTCACCAGTGCTCTCCTACATCTAGTGCTGGTGCGTTATACTGTATAATCATTGTGCATCATCACTGCAGCGAAACCAGTGCTCTCCTACATCTAGTGCTGGTGCATTATACTGTATAATTACTGTGTATCATCACTGCAGCGTCACCAGTGCTCTCCCTACATCTAGTGCTGGTACATTATACTGTATAATCATTGTGTATCATCACTGCAGCATCGCCAGCGCTCTCCTACATCTAGTGCTGGTGATTATACTGTATAATTACTGTGTATCATCACTGCAGCCTCAGCAGTGCTCTCCTACATCGAGTGCTGGTGCGTTATACTGTATAATCATTGTGTATCATCACTGCAGCCTCACCAGTGCTCTCCTACATCGAGTGCTGGTGTTGTTATACTGTATAATCATTGTGTATCATCACTGCAGCCTCACCAGTGCTCTCCTACATCTAGTGCTGGTGACTTATACTGTATAATCATTGTGTATCATCACTGCAGCATTGCCAGCGCTCTCCTACTTCTAGTGCTGGTGAGTTATACTGTATAATCATTGTGTAATCATCACTACAACGTCACCAGTGCTCTCCTACATCTAGTGCTGGTGCGTTATACAGTATAATCATTGTGTATCATCACTGCAGCCTCACCAGTGCTCTCCATCATCTAGTGCTGGTGATTATACTGTATAATCATTGTGTATCATCACTGCAGCATCGCCAGCGCTCTCCTACATCTAGTGCTGGTGAGTTATACTGTATAATCATTGTGTACCATCACTTCAGCGTCACCAGTGCTCTCCTACATCTAGTGCTGGTGCGTTATACAGTATAATCGTTGTGTATCATCACTGCAGCCTCACCAGTGCTCTCCTACATCTAGGGCTGGTGAGTTATACTGTATAATTACTGTATATCATCACTGCAGCATCGCCAGTGCTCTCCTACATCTAGTGCTGGTGAGTTATACTGTATAATTACTGTGTATCATCACTGCAGCCTCACCAGTGCTCTCCTACATCTAGTGCTGGTGCGTTATACTGTATAATTACTGTGTATCATCACTGCAGCCTCACCAGTGCTCTCCTACATCTAGTGCTGGTGATTATACTATATAATCATTGTGTATCATCACTGCAGTCTCATCAGAGCTCTCCTACATCTAGTGCTGGGGAGTTATACTGTATAATTACTGTGTATCATCACTGCAGCCTCACCAGTGCTCTCCTACATCTAGTGCTGGTGAGTTATACTGTATAATTATTGTGTATCATCACTGCAGCCTCACCAGTGCTCTCCTACACCTAGTTCTGGTGATTATACTGTATAATCATTGTGTATCATCACTGCAGCCTCACCAGTGCTCTTCTACATCAAGTGCTGGTGAGTTATACTGTATAATTATTGTGTATCATCACTGCATCCTCACCAGCGCTCTCCTACACCTAGTGCTGGTGAGTTATACTGTATAATTATTGTGTATCATCACTGCAGCCTCACCAGTGCTCTCCTACATCTTGTACTGGTGAGTTATACTGTATAATTACTGTGTATCATCACTGCAGCCTCACCAGCACTCTCCTAAACCTAGTGCTGGTGAGTTATACTGTATAATTTTTGTGTATCATCACTGCAGCCTCACCAGCGCTCTCCTACATCTAGTGCTGGTGAGTTATACTGTATAATTACTGTGTATCATCACTGCAGCCCCACCAGTGCTCTCCTACATCTAGTGCTGATGCATTATACTGTATAATCATTGTGTATCATCACTGCAGCCTCATCAGCGCTCTCCTACATCTAGTGCTGGTGATTATACTGTATAATTACTGTGTATCATCACTGCAGCCTTACCAGTGCTCTCCTACATCTATTGCTGATGCATTATACTGTATAATCATTGTGTATCATCACTGCCGCCTCACCAGCGCTCTCCTACATCTAGTGCTGGTGATTATACTGTATAATTACTGTGTATCATCACTGCAGCCTCACCAGTGCTCTCCTACATCTAGTGCTGGTGCATTATACTGTATAATTACTGTGTATCATCACTGCAGCCTCACCAGTGCTCTCCTACATCTAGTGCTGGTGCATTATACTGTATAATTACTGTGTGTCATCACTGCAGCCTCACCAGTGCTCTCCTACATCTAGTGCTGGTGACTTATACTGTATAATCATTGTGTATCATCACTGCAGCGTCACCAGTGCTCTCCTACATCTAGTGCTGGTGTGTTATACTTTATAATTACTGTGTATCATCACTGCAGCGTCACCAGCGCTAACCTACATCTAGTGCTGGTGCGTTATACAGTATAATCATTGTGCATCATCACTGCAGCGTCACCAGTGCTCTCCTACATCTAGTGCTGGTGAGTTATACTTTATAATTATTGTGTATCATCACTGCAGCGTCACCAGTGCTCTCCTACATCTAGTGCTGGTGCGTTATACTGTATAATCATTGTACATCATCACTGCAGCGACACAAGTGCTCTCCTACATCTAGTGCTGGTACATTATACTGTATAATCATTGTGTATCATCACTGCAGCGTCACCAGTGCTCTCCTACATCTAGTGCTGGTACATTATACTGTATAATCATTGTGTATCATCACTGCAGCGTCACCAGTGCTCTCCTACATCTAGTGCTGGTGCGTTATACTGTATAATCATTGTGTATCATCACTGCAGCATCACCAGTGCTCTCCTACATCTAGTGCTGATGCATTATACTGTATAATTTCTGTGTATCATCACTGCAGCCTCACCAGTGCTCTCCTACATCTAGTGCTGGTGCGTTATACTGTATAATTACTGTGTATCATCACTGCAGCGTCACCAACGCTCTCCTACATCTAGTGCTGGTGCGTTATACTGTATAATTACTGTGTGTCATCACTGCAGCCCCACCAGTGCTCTCCTACATCTAGTGCTGATGCATTATACTGTATAATCATTGTGTATCATCACTGCAGCCTCACCAGCGCTCTCCTACATCTAGTGCTGGTGATTATACTGTATAATCATTGTGTATCATCACTGCCACCTCACCAGCGCTCTCCTACATCTAGTGCTGATGCATTATACTGTATAATCATTGTGTATCATCACTGCCGCCTCACCAGTGCTCTCCTACATCTAGTGCTGATGCATTATACTGTATAATCATTGTGTATCATCACTGCCGCCTCACCAGCGCTCTCCTACATCTAGTGCTGGTGATTATACTGTATAATTACTGTGTATCATCACTGCAGCCTCACCAGTGCTCTCCTACATCTAGTGCTGGTGCATTATACTGTATAATTACTGGGTGTCATCACTGCAGCCTCACCAGTGCTCTCCTACATCTAGTGCTGGAGACTTATACTGTATAATCATTGTGTATCATCACTGCAGCGTCACCAGTGCTCTCCTACATCTAGTGCTGGTGTGTTATACTTTATAATTACTGTGTATCATCCCTGCAGCGTCACCAGCGCTCTCCTACATCTAGTGCTGGTGCGTTATACAGTATAATCATTGTGCATCATCACTGCAGCGTCACCAGTGCTCTCCTACATCTAGTGCTGGTGAGTTATACTTTATAATTATTGTGTATCATCACTGCAGCGTCACCAGTGCTCTCCTATATCTAGTGCTGGTGCGTTATACTGTATAATCATTGTGCATCATCACTGCAGCGACACCAGTGCTCTCCTACATCTAGTGCTGGTGCATTATACTGTATAATTACTCTGTATCATCACTGCAGCATCACCAGTGCTCTCCTACATCTAGTGCTGGTACATTATACTGTATAATCATTGTGTATCATCACTGCAGCGTCACCAGTGCTCTCCTACATCTAGTGCTGGTGTATTTTACTGTATAATTACTGTGTATCATCACTGCAGCGTCACCAGTGCTCTCCTACATCTAGTGCTGGTGCTTTATACTGTATAATTACTGTGTATCATCACTGCAGCCTCACCAGTGCTCTCCTACATCTAGTGCTGGTGCGTTATACTGTATAATTACTGTGTATCATCACTGCAGCTTCACCAGTGCTCTCCTACATCTAGTGCTGATGCATTATACTGTATAATCATTGTGTATCATCACTGCCGCCTCACCAGCGCTCTCCTACATCTAGTGCTGGTGATTATACTGTATAATTACTGTGTATCATCACCGCAGCCTCACCAGTGCTCTCCTACATCTAGTGCTGGTGCATTATACTGTATAATTACTGTGTATCATCACTGCAGCCTCACCAGTGCTCTCCTACATCTAGTGCTGGTGAGTTATACTTTATAATTATTGTGTATCATCACTGCAGCGTCACCAGTGCTCTCCTACATCTAGTGCTGGTACATTATACTGTATAATCATTGTGTATCATCACTGCAGCGTCACCAGTGCTCTCCTACATCTAGTGCTGGTGCGTTATACTGTATAATCATTGTGTATCATCACTGCAGCATCTCCAGCGCTCTCCTACATCTAGTGCTGGTGATTATACTGTATAATCATTGTGTATCATCACTGCCTCCTCACCAGCGCTCTCCTACATCTAGTGCTGATGCATTATACTGTATAATCATTGTGTATCATCACTGCCGCCTCACCAGTGGTCTCCTACATCTAGTGCTGATGCATTATACTGTATAATCATTGTGTATCATCACTGCCGCCTCACCAGCGCTCTCCTACATCTAGTGCTGGTGATTATACTGTATAATTACTGTGTATCATCACTGCAGCCTCACCAGTGCTCTCCTACATCTAGTGCTGGTGCATTATACTGTATAATTACTGTGTATCATCACTGCAGCCTCACCAGTGCTCTCCTACATCTAGTGCTGGTGCATTATACTGTATAATTACTGTGTGTCATCACTGCAGCGTCACCAGTGCTCTTCTACATCTAGTGCTGGTGCGTTATACTGTATAATCATTGTGCATCATCACTGCAGCGAAACCAGTGCTCTCCTACATCTAGTGCTGGTGCATTATACTGTATAATTACTGTGTATCATCACTGCAGCGTCACCAGTGCTCTCCTACATCTAGTGCTGGTACATTATACTGTATAATCATTGTGTATCATCACTGCAGCATCACCAGTGCTCTCCTACATCTAGTGCTGGTGCGTTATACTGTATAATCATTGTGTATCATCACTACAGCATCACCAGTGCTCTCCTACATCTAGTGCTGATGCATTATACTGTATAATTACTGTGTATCATCACTGCAGCCTCACCAGTGCTCTCCTACATCTAGTGCTGGTGCGTTATACTGTATAATTACTGTGTATCATCACTGCAGCGTCACCAACGCTCTCCTACATCTAGTGCTGGTGCGTTATACTGTATAATTACTGTGTGTCATCACTGCAGCCCCACCAGTGCTCTCCTACATCTAGTGCTGATGCATTATACTGTATAATCATTGTGTATCATCACTGCCGCCTCACCAGCGCTCTCCTACATCTAGTGCTGATGCATTATACTGTATAATCATTGTGTATCATCACTGCCGCCTCACCAGCGCTCTCCTACATCTAGTGCTGGTGATTATACTGTATAATTACTGTGTATCATCACTGCAGCCTCACCAGTGCTCTCCTACATCTAGTGCTGGTGCATTATACTGTATAATTACTGTGTATCATCACTGCAGCATCACCAGTGCTCTCCTACATCTAGTGCTGGTACATTATACTGTATAATCATTGTGTATCATCACTGCAGCATCACCAGTGCTCTCCTACATCTAGTGCTGGTGCATTATACTGTATAGTTACTGTTTATCATCACTGCAGTCTCACCAGTGCTCTCCTACATCTAGTGCTGGTGCATTATACTGTATAATTACTGTGTATCATCACTGCAGCGTCACCAGTGCTCTCCTACATCTAGTGCTGGTGCTTTATACTGTATAATTACTGTGTATCATCACTGCAGCCTCACCAGTGCTCTCCTACATCTTGTGCTGGTGCGTTATACTGTATAATTACTGTGTATCATCACTGCAGCCTCACCAGTGCTCTCCTACATCTAGTGCTGATGCATTATACTGTATAATCATTGTGTATCATCACTGCCGCCTCACCAGCGCTCTCCTACATCTAGTGCTGGTGATTATACTGTATAATTACTGTGTGTCATCACCGCAGCCTCACCAGTGCTCTCCTACATCTAGTGCTGGTGCATTATACTGTATAATTTCAGTGTATCATCACTGCAGCCTCACCAGTGCTCTCCTACATCTAGTGCTGGTGAGTTATACTTTATAATTATTGTGTATCATCACTACAGCGTCACCAGTGCTCTCCTACATCTAGTGCTGGTACATTATACTGTACAATCATTGTGTATCATCACTGCAGCGTCACCAGTGCTCTCCTACATCTAGTGCTGGTGCGTTATACTGTATAATCATTGTGTATCATCACTGCAGCATCACCAGCGCTCTCCTACATCTACTGCTGGTGATTATACTGTATAATTACTGTGTATCATCACTGCAGCCTCACCAGTGCTCTCCTACATCTAGTGCTGGTGCATTATACTGTATAATTACTGTGTATCATCACTGCAGCCTCACCAGTGCTCTCCTACATCTAGTGCTGGTGCATTATACTGTATAATTACTGTGTGTCATCACTGCAGCCTCACCAGTGCTCTCCTACATCTAGTGCTGGAGACTTATACAGTAAAATCATTGTGCATCATCACTGCAGCATCACCAGTGCTCTCCTACATCTAGTGCTGGTGAGTTATACTTTATAATTATTGTGTATCATCACTGCAGCATCACCAGTGCTCTCCTACATCTAGTGCTGGTGCGTTATACTGTATAATCATTGTGCATCATCACTGCAGCGACACCAGTGCTCTCCTACATCTAGTGCTGGTGCATTATACTGTATAATTACTGTGTATCATCACTGCAGCATCACCAGTGCTCTCCTACATCTAGTGCTGGTACATTATACTGTATAATCATTGTGTATCATCACTGCAGCGTCACCAGTGCTCTCCTACATCTAGTGCTGGGGCATTATACTGTATAATTACTGTGTGTCATCACTGCAGCCTCACCAGTGCTCTCCTACATCTAGTGCTGGAGACTTATACAGTAAAATCATTGTGCATCATCACTGCAGCATCACCAGTGCTCTCCTACATCTAGTGCTGGTGAGTTATACTTTATAATTATTGTGTATCATCACTGCAGCATCACCAGTGCTCTCCTACATCTAGTGCTGGTGCGTTATACTGTATAATCATTGTGCATCATCACTGCAGCGACACCAGTGCTCTCCTACATCTAGTGCTGGTGCATTATACTGTATAATTACTGTGTATCATCACTGCAGCATCACCAGTGCTCTCCTACATCTAGTGCTGGTACATTATACTGTATAATCATTGTGTATCATCACTGCAGCGTCACCAGTGCTCTCCTACATCTAGTGCTGGGGCATTATACTGTATAATTACTGTGTATCATCACTGCAGTCTCACCAGTGCTCTCCTACATCTAGTGCTGGTGCATTATACTGTATAATTACTGTGTATCATCACTGCAGCCTCACCAGTGCTCTCCTACATCTAGTGCTGGTGCGTTATACAGTATAATCATTGTGTATCATCACTACAGCCTCACCAGCACTCTCCTACATCTAGTGCTGGTGATTATACTGTATAATCATTGTGTTTCATCACTGCAGCGTCACCAGTGCTCTCCTACATCTAGTGCTGGTGCGTTATACTGTATAATTACTGTGTATCATCACTGCAGCCTCACCAGTGCTCTCCTACATCTAGTGCTGTTGATTATACTGTGTAATTACTGTGTATCATCACTGCAGCCTCACCACCGCTCTCCTACATCTAGTGCTGGTGCGTTATACTGTATAATTACTGTGTATCATCACTGCAGCCTCACCAGTGCTCTCCTACATCTAGTGCTGGTGATTATACTGTATAATTATTGTGTATCATCACTGCAGTCTCATCAGTGCTCTCCTACATCTAGTGCTTGGGAGTTATACTGTATAATTACTGTGTATCATCACTGCAGCCTCACCAGTGCTCTCCTACATCTAGTGCTGGTGAGTTATACTGTATAATTACTGTGTATCATCACTGCAGCATCGCCAGCGCTCTCCTACATCTAGTGCTGGTGCGTTATACTGTATAATTACTGTGTATCATCACTGCAGCGTCACCAACGCTCTCCTACATCTAGTGCTGGTGCGTTATACTGTATAATTACTGTGTGTCATCACTGCAGCCCCACCAGTGCTCTCCTACATCTAGTGCTGATGCATTATACTGTATAATCATTGTGTATCATCACTGCAGCCTCACCAGCGCTCTCCTACATCTAGTGCTGGTGATTATACTGTATAATCATTGTGTATCCTCACTGCCGCCTCACCAGCACTCTCCTACATCTAGTGCTGATGTATTATACTGTATAATCATTGTGTATCATCACTGCCGCCTCACCAGCACTCTCCTACATCTAGTGCTGATGCATTATACTGTATAATCATTGTGTATCATCACTGCCGCCTCACCAGCGCTCTCCTACATCTAGTGCTGGTGATTATACTGTATAATTACTGTGTATCATCACTGCAGCCTCACCAGTGCTCTCCTACATCTAGTGCTGGTGCATTATACTGTATAATTACTGTGTATCATCACTGCAGCATCACCAGTGCTCTCCTACATCTAGTGCTGGTACATTATACTGTATAATCATTGTGTATCATCACTGCAGCGTCACCAGTGCTCTCCTACATCTAGTGCTGGTGCATTATACTGTATAGTTACTGTTTATCATCACTGCAGTCTCACCAGTGCTCTCCTACATCTAGTGCTGGTGCATTATACTGTATAATTACTGTGTATCATCACTGCAGCGTCACCAGTGCTCTCCTACATCTAGTGCTGGTGCTTTATACTGTATAATTACTGTGTATCATCACTGCAGCATCACCAGTGCTCTCCTACATCTAGTGCTGGTGAGTTATACTTTATAATTATTGTGTATCATCACTGCAGCATCACCAGTGCTCTCCTACATCTAGTGCTGGTGCGTTATACTGTATAATCATTGTGCATCATCACTGCAGCGACACCAGTGCTCTCCTACATCTAGTGCTGGTGCATTATACTGTATAATTACTGTGTATCATCACTGCAGCATCACCAGTGCTCTCCTACATCTAGTGCTGGTACATTATACTGTATAATCATTGTGTATCATCACTGCAGCGTCACCAGTGCTCTCCTACATCTAGTGCTGGGGCATTATACTGTATAATTACTGTGTATCATCACTGCAGTCTCACCAGTGCTCTCCTACATCTAGTGCTGGTGCATTATACTGTATAATTACTGTGTATCATCACTGCAGCCTCACCAGTGCTCTCCTACATCTAGTGCTGGTGCGTTATACAGTATAATCATTGTGTATCATCACTACAGCCTCACCAGCACTCTCCTACATCTAGTGCTGGTGATTATACTGTATAATCATTGTGTTTCATCACTGCAGCGTCACCAGTGCTCTCCTACATCTAGTGCTGGTGCGTTATACTGTATAATTACTGTGTATCATCACTGCAGCCTCACCAGTGCTCTCCTACATCTAGTGCTGTTGATTATACTGTGTAATTACTGTGTATCATCACTGCAGCCTCACCACCGCTCTCCTACATCTAGTGCTGGTGCGTTATACTGTATAATTACTGTGTATCATCACTGCAGCCTCACCAGTGCTCTCCTACATCTAGTGCTGGTGATTATACTGTATAATTATTGTGTATCATCACTGCAGTCTCATCAGTGCTCTCCTACATCTAGTGCTTGGGAGTTATACTGTATAATTACTGTGTATCATCACTGCAGCCTCACCAGTGCTCTCCTACATCTAGTGCTGGTGAGTTATACTGTATAATTACTGTGTATCATCACTGCAGCATCGCCAGCGCTCTCCTACATCTAGTGCTGGTGATTATACTGTATAATTACTGTGTATCATCACTGCAGCCTCAGCAGTGCTCTCCTACATCGAGTGCTGGTGCGTTATACTGTATAATCATTGTGTATCATCACTGCAGCCTCACCAGTGCTCTCCTACATCTAGTGCTGATGCATTATACTGTATAATCATTGTGTATCATCACTGCAGCCTCACCAGCGCTCTCCTACATCTAGTGCTGGTGATTATACTGTATAATCATTGTGTATCATCACTGCCGCCTCACCAGCTCTCTCCTACATCTAGTGCTGATGTATTATACTGTATAATCATTGTGTATCATCACTGCCGCCTCACCAGTGCTCTCCTACATCTAGTGCTGATGCATTATACTGTATAATCATTGTGTATCATCACTGCCGCCTCACCAGCGCTCTCCTACATCTAGTGCTGGTGATTATACTGTATAATTACTGTGTATCATCACTGCAGCCTCACCAGTGCTCTCCTACATCTAGTGCTGGTGCATTATACTGTATAATTACTGTGTATCATCACTGCAGCATCACCAGTGCTCTCCTACATCTAGTGCTGGTACATTATACTGTATAATCATTGTGTATCATCACTGCAGCGTCACCAGTGTTCTCCTACATCTAGTGCTGGTGCATTATACTGTATAGTTACTGTTTATCATCACTGCAGTCTCACCAGTGCTCTCCTACATCTAGTGCTGGTGCATTATACTGTATAATTACTGTGTATCATCACTGCAGCATCACCAGTGCTCTCCTACATCTAGTGCTGGTGCTTTATACTGTATAGTTACTGTGTATCATCACTGCAGCCTCACCAGTGCTCTCCTACATCTTGTGCTGGTGCGTTATACTGTATAATTACTGTGTATCATCACTGCAGCCTCACCAGTGCTCTCCTACATCTAGTGCTGATGCATTATACTGTATAATCATTGTGTATCATCACTGCCGCCTCACCAGCGCTCTCCTACATCTAGTGCTGGTGATTATACTGTATAATTACTGTGTATCATCACCGCAGCCTCACCAGTGCTCTCCTACATCTAGTGCTGGTGCATTATACTGTATAATTTCAGTGTATCATCACTGCAGCCTCACCAGTGCTCTCCTACATCTAGTGCTGGTGAGTTATACTTTATAATTATTGTGTATCATCACTACAGCGTCACCAGTGCTCTCCTACATCTAGTGCTGGTACATTATACTGTACAATCATTGTGTATCATCACTGCAGCGTCACCAGTGCTCTCCTACATCTAGTGCTGGTGCGTTATACTGTATAATCATTGTGTATCATCACTGCAGCATCACCAGCGCTCTCCTACATCTACTGCTGGTGATTATACTGTATAATCATTGTGTATCATCACTGCCTCCTCACCAGCGCTCTCCTACATCTAGTGCTGATGCATTATACTGTATAATCATTGTGTATCATCACTTCCGCCTCACCAGTGCTCTCCTACATCTAGTGCTGATGCATTATACTGTATAATCATTGTGTATCATCACTGCCGCCTCACCAGCGCTCTCCTACATCTAGTGCTGGTGATTATACTGTATAATTACTGTGTATCATCACTGCAGCCTCACCAGTGCTCTCCTACATCTAGTGCTGGTGCATTATACTGTATAATTACTGTGTATCATCACTGCAGCCTCACCAGTGCTCTCCTACATCTAGTGCTGGTGCATTATACTGTATAATTACTGTGTGTCATCACTGCAGCCTCACCAGTGCTCTCCTACATCTAGTGCTGGAGACTTATACAGTAAAATCATTGTGCATCATCACTGCAGCATCACCAGTGCTCTCCTACATCTAGTGCTGGTGAGATATACTTTATAATTATTGTGTATCATCACTGCAGCATCACCAGTGCTCTCCTACATCTAGTGCTGGTGCGTTATACTGTATAATCATTGTGCATCATCACTGCAGCGACACCAGTGCTCTCCTACATCTAGTGCTGGTGCATTATACTGTATAATTACTGTGTATCATCACTGCAGCATCACCAGTGCTCTCCTACATCTAGTGCTGGTACATTATACTGTATAATCATTGTGTATCATCACTGCAGCGTCACCAGTGCTCTCCTACATCTAGTGCTGGGGCATTATACTGTATAATTACTGTGTATCATCACTGCAGTCTCACCAGTGCTCTCCTACATCTAGTGCTGGTGCATTATACTGTATAATTACTGTGTATCATCACTGCAGCCTCACCAGTGCTCTCCTACATCTAGTGCTGGTGCGTTATACAGTATAATCATTGTGTATCATCACTACAGCCTCACCAGCACTCTCCTACATCTAGTGCTGGTGATTATACTGTATAATCATTGTGTTTCATCACTGCAGCGTCACCAGTGCTCTCCTACATCTAGTGCTGGTGCGTTATACTGTATAATTACTGTGTATCATCACTGCAGCCTCACCAGTGCTCTCCTACATCTAGTGCTGTTGATTATACTGTGTAATTACTGTGTATCATCACTGCAGCCTCACCACCGCTCTCCTACATCTAGTGCTGGTGCGTTATACTGTATAATTACTGTGTATCATCACTGCAGCCTCACCAGTGCTCTCCTACATCTAGTGCTGGTGATTATACTGTATAATTATTGTGTATCATCACTGCAGTCTCATCAGTGCTCTCCTACATCTAGTGCTTGGGAGTTATACTGTATAATTACTGTGTATCATCACTGCAGCCTCACCAGTGCTCTCCTACATCTAGTGCTGGTGAGTTATACTGTATAATTACTGTGTATCATCACTGCAGCATCGCCAGCGCTCTCCTACATCTAGTGCTGGTGATTATACTGTATAATTACTGTGTATCATCACTGCAGCCTCAGCAGTGCTCTCCTACATCGAGTGCTGGTGCGTTATACTGTATAATCATTGTGTATCATCACTGCAGCCTCACCAGTGCTCTCCTACATCTAGTGCTGATGCATTATACTGTATAATCATTGTGTATCATCACTGCAGCCTCACCAGCGCTCTCCTACATCTAGTGCTGGTGATTATACTGTATAATCATTGTGTATCATCACTGCCGCCTCACCAGCTCTCTCCTACATCTAGTGCTGATGTATTATACTGTATAATCATTGTGTATCATCACTGCCGCCTCACCAGTGCTCTCCTACATCTAGTGCTGATGCATTATACTGTATAATCATTGTGTATCATCACTGCCGCCTCACCAGCGCTCTCCTACATCTAGTGCTGGTGATTATACTGTATAATTACTGTGTATCATCACTGCAGCCTCACCAGTGCTCTCCTACATCTAGTGCTGGTGCATTATACTGTATAATTACTGTGTATCATCACTGCAGCATCACCAGTGCTCTCCTACATCTAGTGCTGGTACATTATACTGTATAATCATTGTGTATCATCACTGCAGCGTCACCAGTGTTCTCCTACATCTAGTGCTGGTGCATTATACTGTATAGTTACTGTTTATCATCACTGCAGTCTCACCAGTGCTCTCCTACATCTAGTGCTGGTGCATTATACTGTATAATTACTGTGTATCATCACTGCAGCATCACCAGTGCTCTCCTACATCTAGTGCTGGTGCTTTATACTGTATAGTTACTGTGTATCATCACTGCAGCCTCACCAGTGCTCTCCTACATCTTGTGCTGGTGCGTTATACTGTATAATTACTGTGTATCATCACTGCAGCCTCAACAGTGCTCTCCTACATCTAGTGCTGATGCATTATACTGTATAATCATTGTGTATCATCACTGCCGCCTCACCAGCGCTCTCCTACATCTAGTGCTGGTGATTATACTGTATAATTACTGTGTATCATCACCGCAGCCTCACCAGTGCTCTCCTACATCTAGTGCTGGTGCATTATACTGTATAATTTCAGTGTATCATCACTGCAGCCTCACCAGTGCTCTCCTACATCTAGTGCTGGTGAGTTATACTTTATAATTATTGTGTATCATCACTACAGCGTCACCAGTGCTCTCCTACATCTAGTGCTGGTACATTATACTGTACAATCATTGTGTATCATCACTGCAGCGTCACCAGTGCTCTCCTACATCTAGTGCTGGTGCGTTATACTGTATAATCATTGTGTATCATCACTGCAGCATCACCAGCGCTCTCCTACATCTACTGCTGGTGATTATACTGTATAATCATTGTGTATCATCACTGCCTCCTCACCAGCGCTCTCCTACATCTAGTGCTGATGCATTATACTGTATAATCATTGTGTATCATCACTTCCGCCTCACCAGTGCTCTCCTACATCTAGTGCTGATGCATTATACTGTATAATCATTGTGTATCATCACTGCCGCCTCACCAGCGCTCTCCTACATCTAGTGCTGGTGATTATACTGTATAATTACTGTGTATCATCACTGCAGCCTCACCAGTGCTCTCCTACATCTAGTGCTGGTGCATTATACTGTATAATTACTGTGTATCATCACTGCAGCCTCACCAGTGCTCTCCTACATCTAGTGCTGGTGCATTATACTGTATAATTACTGTGTGTCATCACTGCAGCCTCACCAGTGCTCTCCTACATCTAGTGCTGGAGACTTATACAGTAAAATCATTGTGCATCATCACTGCAGCATCACCAGTGCTCTCCTACATCTAGTGCTGGTGAGATATACTTTATAATTATTGTGTATCATCACTGCAGCATCACCAGTGCTCTCCTACATCTAGTGCTGGTGCGTTATACTGTATAATCATTGTGCATCATCACTGCAGCGACACCAGTGCTCTCCTACATCTAGTGCTGGTGCATTATACTGTATAATTACTGTGTATCATCACTGCAGCATCACCAGTGCTCTCCTACATCTAGTGCTGGTACATTATACTGTATAATCATTGTGTATCATCACTGCAGCGTCACCAGTGCTCTCCTACATCTAGTGCTGGGGCATTATACTGTATAATTACTGTGTATCATCACTGCAGTCTCACCAGTGCTCTCCTACATCTAGTGCTGGTGCATTATACTGTATAATTACTGTGTATCATCACTGCAGCCTCACCAGTGCTCTCCTACATCTAGTGCTGGTGCGTTATACAGTATAATCATTGTGTATCATCACTACAGCCTCACCAGCACTCTCCTACATCTAGTGCTGGTGATTATACTGTATAATCATTGTGTTTCATCACTGCAGCGTCACCAGTGCTCTCCTACATCTAGTGCTGGTGCGTTATACTGTATAATTACTGTGTATCATCACTGCAGCCTCACCAGTGCTCTCCTACATCTAGTGCTGTTGATTATACTGTGTAATTACTGTGTATCATCACTGCAGCCTCACCACCGCTCTCCTACATCTAGTGCTGGTGCGTTATACTGTATAATTACTGTGTATCATCACTGCAGCCTCACCAGTGCTCTCCTACATCTAGTGCTGGTGATTATACTGTATAATTATTGTGTATCATCACTGCAGTCTCATCAGTGCTCTCCTACATCTAGTGCTTGGGAGTTATACTGTATAATTACTGTGTATCATCACTGCAGCCTCACCAGTGCTCTCCTACATCTAGTGCTGGTGAGTTATACTGTATAATTACTGTGTATCATCACTGCAGCATTGCCAGCGCTCTCCTACATCTAGTGCTGGTGATTATACTGTATAATTACTGTGTATCATCACTGCAGCCTCAGCAGTGCTCTCCTACATCGAGTGCTGGTGCGTTATACTGTATAATCATTGTGTATCATCACTGCAGCCTCACCAGTGCTCTCCTACATCGAGTGCTGGTGTGTTATACTGTATAATCATTGTGTATCATCACTGCAGCCTCACCAGTGCTCTCCTACATCTAGTGCTGGTGACTTATACTGTATAATCATTGTGTATCATCACTGCAGCATTGCCAGCGCTCTCCTACTTCTAGTGCTGGTGAGTTATACTGTATAATCATTGTGTATCATCACTACAACATCACCAGTGCTCTCCTACATCTAGTGCTGGTGCGTTATACAGTATAATCATTGTGTATCATCACTGCAGCCTCACCAGTGCTCTCCATCATCTAGTGCTGGTGATTATACTGTATAATCATTGTGTATCATCACTGCAGCATCGCCAGCGCTCTCCTACATCTAGTGCTGGTGAGTTATACTGTATAATCATTGTGTACCATCACTTCAGCGTCACCAGTGCTCTCCTACATCTAGTGCTGGTGCGTTATACAGTATAATCATTGTGTATCATCACTGCAGCCTCACCAGTACTCTCCTACATCTAGGGCTGGTGAGTTATACTGTATAATTACTGTATATCATCACTGCAGCATCGCCAGTGCTCTCCTACATCTAGTGCTGGTGAGTTATACTGTATAATTACTGTGTATCATCACTGCAGCCTCACCAGTGCTCTCCTACATCTAGTGCTGGTGCGTTATACTGTATAATTACTGTGTATCATCACTGCAGCCTCACCAGTGCTCTCCTACATCTAGTGCTGGTGATTATACTATATAATCATTGTGTATCATCACTGCAGTCTCATCAGAGCTCTCCTACATCTAGTGCTGGGGAGTTATACTGTATAATTACTGTGTATCATCACTCCAGCCTCACCAGTGCTCTCCTACATCTAGTGCTGGTGAGTTATACTGTATAATTATTGTGTATCATCACTGCAGCCTCACCAGTGCTCTCCTACACCTAGTGCTGGTGATTATACTGTATAATCATTGTGTATCATCACTGCAGCCTCACCAGTGCTCTTCTACATCAAGTGCTGGTGAGTTATACTATATAATTATTGTGTATCATCACTGCATCCTCACCAGCGCTCTCCTACACCTAGTGCTGGTGAGTTATACTGTATAATTATTGTGTATCATCACTGCAGCCTCACCAGTGCTCTCCTACATCTAGTGCTGGTGCTTTATACTGTATAATTACTGTGTATCATCACTGCAGCCTCACCAGCACTCTCCTAAACCTAGTGCTGGTGAGTTATACTGTATAATTTTTGTGTATCATCACTGCAGACTCATCAGCGCTCTCCTACATCTAGTGCTGGTGAGTTATACTGTATAATTACTGTGTATCATCACTGCAGCCCCACCAGTGCTCTCCTACATCTAGTGCTGATGCATTATACTGTATAATCATTGTGTATCATCACTGCAGCCTCATCAGCGCTCTCCTACATCTAGTGCTGGTGATTATACTGTATAATTACTGTGTATCATCACTGCAGCCTTACCAGTGCTCTCCTACATCTATTGCTGATGCATTATACTGTATAATCATTGTGTATCATCACTGCCGCCTCACCAGCGCTCTCCTACATCTAGTGCTGGTGATTATACTGTATAATTACTGTGTATCATCACTGCAGCCTCACCAGTGCTCTCCTACATCTAGTGCTGGTGCATTATACTGTACAATTACTGTGTATCATCACTGCAGCCTCACCAGTGCTCTCCTACATCTAGTGCTGGTGACTTATACTGTATAATCATTGTGTATCATCACTGCAGCGTCACCAGTGCTCTCCTACATCTAGTGCTGGTGTGTTATACTTTATAATTACTGTGTATCATCACTGCAGCGTCACCAGCGCTCTCCTACATCTAGTGCTGGTGCGTTATACAGTATAATCATTGTGCATCATCACTGCAGCGTCACCAGTGCTCTCCTACATCTAGTGCTGGTGAGTTATACTTTATAATTATTGTGTATCATCACTGCAGCATCACCAGTGCTCTCCTACATCTAGTGCTGGTGCGTTATACTGTATAATCATTGTGCATCATCACTGCAGCGACACAAGTGCTCTCCTACATCTAGTGCTGGTGCATTATACTGTATAATTACTGTGTATCATCACTGCAGCGTCACCAGTGCTCTCCTACATCTAGTGCTGGTACATTATACTGTATAATCATTGTGTATCATCACTGCAGCATCACCAGTGTTCTCCTACATCTAGTGCTGATGCATTATACTGTATAATTACTGTGTATCATCACTGCAGCCTCACCAGTGCTCTCCTACATCTAGTGCTGGTGCGTTATACTGTATAATTACTGTGTATCATCACTGCAGCGTCACCAACGCTCTCCTACATCTAGTGCTGGTGCGTTATACTGTATAATTACTGTGTGTCATCACTGCAGCCCCACCAGTGCTCTCCTACATCTAGTGCTGATGCATTATACTGTATAATCATTGTGTATCATCACTGCAGCCTCACCAGCGCTCTCCTACATCTAGTGCTGGTGATTATACTGTATAATCATTGTGTATCATCACTGCCACCTCACCAGCGCTCTCCTACATCTAGTGCTGATGCATTATACTGTATAATCATTGTGTATCATCACTGCCGCCTCACCAGTGCTCTCCTACATCTAGTGCTGATGCATTATACTGTATAATCATTGTGTATCATCACTGCCGCCTCACCAGCGCTCTCCTACATCTAGTGCTGGTGATTATACTGTATAATTACTGTGTATCATCACTGCAGCCTCACCAGTGCTCTCCTACATCTAGTGCTGGTGCATTATACTGTATAATTACTGTGTATCATCACTGCAGCCTCACCAGTGCTCTCCTACATCTAGTGCTGGTGCATTATACTGTATAATTACTGGGTGTCATCACTGCAGCCTCACCAGTGCTCTCCTACATCTAGTGCTGGAGACTTATACTGTATAATCATTGTGTATCATCACTGCAGCGTCACCAGTGCTCTCCTACATCTAGTGCTTGTGTGTTATACTTTATAATTACTGTGTATCATCCCTGCAGCGTCACCAGCGCTCTCCTACATCTAGTGCTGGTGCGTTATACAGTATAATCATTGTGCATCATCACTGCAGCGTCACCAGTGCTCTCCTACATCTAGTGCTGGTGAGTTATACTTTATAATTATTGTGTATCATCACTGCAGCGTCACCAGTGCTCTCCTATATCTAGTGCTGGTGCGTTATACTGTATAATCATTGTGCATCATCACTGCAGCGACACCAGTGCTCTCCTACATCTAGTGCTGGTGCATTATACTGTATAATTACTCTGTATCATCACTGCAGCATCACCAGTGCTCTCCTACATCTAGTGCTGGTACATTATACTGTATAATCATTGTGTATCATCACTGCAGCGTCACCAGTGCTCTCCTACATCTAGTGCTAGTGCATTATACTGTATAATTACTGTGTATCATCACTGCAGCGTCACCAGTGCTCTCCTACATCTAGTGCTGGTGCTTTATACTGTATAATTACTGTGTATCATCACTGCAGCCTCACCAGTGCTCTCCTAAATCTAGTGCTGGTGCGTTATACTGTATAATTACTGTGTATCATCACTGCAGCCTCACCAGTGCTCTCCTACATCTAGTGCTGATGCATTATACTGTATAATCATTGTGTATCATCACTGCCGCCTCACCAGCGCTCTCCTACATCTAGTGCTGGTGATTATACTGTATAATTACTGTGTATCATCACCGCAGCCTCACCAGTGCTCTCCTACATCTAGTGCTGGTGCATTATACTGTATAATTACTGTGTATCATCACTGCAGCCTCACCAGTGCTCTCCTACATCTAGTGCTGGTGAGTTATACTTTATAATTATTGTGTATCATCACTGCAGCGTCACCAGTGCTCTCCTACATCTAGTGCTGGTACATTATACTGTATAATCATTGTGTATCATCACTGCAGCGTCACCAGTGCTCTCCTACATCTAGTGCTGGTGCGTTATACTGTATAATCATTGTGTATCATCACTGCAGCATCTCCAGCGCTCTCCTACATCTAGTGCTGATTCATTATACTGTATAATCATTGTGTATCATCACTGCCGCCTCACCAGTGCTCTCCTACATCTAGTGCTGATGCATTATACTGTATAATCATTGTGTATCATCACTGCCGCCTCACCAGCGCTCTCCTACATCTAGTGCTGGTGATTATACTGTATAATTACTGTGTATCATCACTGCAGCCTCACCAGTGCTCTCCTACATCTAGTGCTGGTGCATTATACTGTATAATCATTGTGCATCATCACTGCAGCGAAACCAGTGCTCTCCTACATCTAGTGCTGGTGCATTATACTGTATAATTACTGTGTATCATCACTGCAGCGTCACCAGTGCTCTCCTACATCTCGTGCTGGTACATTATACTGTATAATCATTGTGTATCATCACTGCAGCATCACCAGTGCTCTCCTACATCTAGTGCTGGTGCGTTATACTGTATAATCATTGTGTATCATCACTACAGCATCACCAGTGCTCTCCTACATCTAGTGCTGATGCATTATACTGTATAATTACTGTGTATCATCACTGCAGCCTCACCAGTGCTCTCCTACATCTAGTGCTGGTGCGTTATACTGTATAATTACTGTGTATCATCACTGCAGCGTCACCAACGCTCTCCTACATCTAGTGCTGGTGCGTTATACTGTATAATTACTGTGTGTCATCACTGCAGCCCCACCAGTGCTCTCCTACATCTAGTGCTGATGAATTATACTGTATAATCATTGTGTATCATCACTGCAGCCTCACCAGCGCTCTCCTACATCTAGTGCTGGTGATTATACTGTATAATCATTGTGTATCATCACTGCCGCCTCACCAGCGCTCTCCTACATCTAGTGCTGATGTATTATACTGTATAATCATTGTGTATCATCACTGCCGCCTCACCAGCGCTCTCCTACATCTAGTGCTGATGCATTATACTGTATAATCATTGTGTATCATCACTGCCGCCTCACCAGCGCTCTCCTACATCTAGTGCTGGTGATTATACTGTATAATTACTGTGTATCATCACTGCAGCCTCACCAGTGCTCTCCTACATCTAGTGCTGGTGCATTATACTGTATAATTACTGTGTATCATCACTGCAGCATCACCAGTGCTCTCCTACATCTAGTGCTGGTACATTATACTGTATAATCATTGTGTATCATCACTGCAGCGTCACCAGTGCTCTCCTACATCTAGTGCTGGTGCATTATACTGTATAGTTACTGTTTATCATCACTGCAGTCTCACCAGTGCTCTCCTACATCTAGTGCTGGTGCATTATACTGTATAATTACTGTGTATCATCACTGCAGCATCACCAGTGCTCTCCTACATCTAGTGCTGGTGCTTTATACTGTATAATTACTGTGTATCATCACTGCAGCCTCACCAGTGCTCTCCTACATCTTGTGCTGGTGCGTTATACTGTATAATTACTGTGTATCATCACTGCAGCCTCACCAGTGCTCTCCTACATGTAGTGCTGATGCATTATACTGTATAATCATTGTGTATCATCACTGCCGCCTCACCAGCGCTCTCCTACATCTAGTGCTGGTGATTATACTGTATAATTACTGTGTATCATCACCGCAGCCTCACCAGTGCTCTCCTACATCTAGTGCTGGTGCATTATACTGTATAATTTCAGTGTATCATCACTGCAGCCTCACCAGTGCTCTCCTACATCTAGTGCTGGTGAGTTATACTTTATAATTATTGTGTATCATCACTACAGCGTCACCAGTGCTCTCCTACATCTAGTGCTGGTACATTATACTGTACAATCATTGTGTATCATCACTGCAGCGTCACCAGTGCTCTCCTACATCTAGTGCTGGTGCGTTATACTGTATAATCATTGTGTATCATCACTGCAGCATCACCAGCGCTCTGCTACATCTACTGCTGGTGATTATACTGTATAATCATTGTGTATCATCACTGCCTCCTCACCAGCGCTCTCCTACATCTAGTGCTGATGCATTATACTGTATAATCATTGTGTATCATCACTGCCGCCTCACCAGTGCTCTCCTACATCTAGTGCTGATGCATTATACTGTATAATCATTGTGTATCATCACTGCCGCCTCACCAGCGCTCTCCTACATCTAGTGCTGGTGATTATACTGTATAATTACTGTGTATCATCACTGCAGCCTCACCAGTGCTCTCCTACATCTAGTGCTGGTGCATTATACTGTATAATTACTGTGTATCATCACTGCAGCCTCACCAGTGCTCTCCTACATCTAGTGCTGGTGCATTATACTGTATAATTACTGTGTGTCATCACTGCAGCCTCACCAGTGCTCTCCTACATCTAGTGCTGGAGACTTATACTGTATAATCATTGTGTATCATCACTGCAGCGTCACCAGTGCTCTCCTACATCTAGTGCTGGTGTGTTATACTTTATAATTACTGTGTATCATCACTGCAGCGTCACCAGCGCTCTCCTACATCTAGTGCTGGTGCGTTATACAGTAAAATCATTGTGCATCATCACTGCAGCATCACCAGTGCTCTCCTACATCTAGTGCTGGTGAGTTATACTTTATAATTATTGTGTATCATCACTGCAGCATCACAAGTGCTCTCCTACATCTAGTGCTGGTGCGTTATACTGTATAATCATTGTGCATCATCACTGCAGCGACACCAGTGCTCTCCTACATCTAGTGCTGGTGCATTATACTGTATAATTACTGTGTATCATCACTGCAGCATCACCAGTGCTCTCCTACATCTAGTGCTGGTACATTATACTGTATAATCATTGTGTATCATCACTGCAGCGTCACCAGTGCTCTCCTACATCTAGTGCTGGGGCATTATACTGTATAATTACTGTGTATCATCACTGCAGTCTCACCAGTGCTCTCCTACATCTAGTGCTGGTGCATTATACTGTATAATTACTGTGTATCATCACTGCAGCCTCACCAGTGCTCTCCTACATCTAGTGCTGGTGCGTTATACAGTATAATCATTGTGTATCATCACTACAGCCTCACCAGCACTCTCCTACATCTAGTGCTGGTGATTATACTGTATAATCATTGTGTTTCATCACTGCAGCGTCACCAGTGCTCTCCTACATCTAGTGCTGGTGCGTTATACTGTATAATTACTGTGTATCATCACTGCAGCCTCACCAGTGCTCTCCTACATCTAGTGCTGTTGATTATACTGTGTAATTACTGTGTATCATCACTGCAGCCTCACCACCGCTCTCCTACATCTAGTGCTGGTGCGTTATACGGTATAATTACTGTGTATCATCACTGCAGCCTCACCAGTGCTCTCCTACATCTAGTGCTGGTGATTATACTGTATAATTATTGTGTATCATCACTGCAGTCTCATCAGTGCTCTCCTACATCTAGTGCTTGGGAGTTATACTGTATAATTACTGTGTATCATCACTGCAGCCTCACCAGTGCTCTCCTACATCTAGTGCTGGTGAGTTATACTGTATAATTACTGTGTATCATCACTGCAGCATCGCCAGCGCTCTCCTACATCTAGTGCTGGTGATTATACTGTATAATTACTGTGTATCATCACTGCAGCCTCAGCAGTGCTCTCCTACATCGAGTGCTGGTGCGTTATACTGTATAATCATTGTGTATCATCACTGCAGCCTCACCAGTGCTCTCCTACATCGAGTGCTGGTGTGTTATACTGTATAATCATTGTGTATCATCACTGCAGCCTCACCAGTGCTCTCCTACATCTAGTGCTGGTGACTTATACTGTATAATCATTGTGTATCATCACTGCAGCATTGCCAGCGCTCTCCTACTTCTAGTGCTGGTGAGTTATACTGTATAATCATTGTGTATCATCACTACAACGTCACCAGTGCTCTCCTACATCTAGTGCTGGTGCGTTATACAGTATAATCATTGTGTATCATCACTGCAGCCTCACCAGTGCTCTCCATCATCTAGTGCTGGTGATTATACTGTATAATCATTGTGTATCATCACTGCAGCATCGCCAGCGCTCTCCTACATCTAGTGCTGGTGAGTTATACTGTATAATCATTGTGTACCATCACTTCAGCGTCACCAGTGCTCTCCTACATCTAGTGCTGGTGCGTTATACAGTATAATCATTGTGTACCATCACTTCAGCGTCACCAGTGCTCTCCTACATCTAGGGCTGGTGAGTTATACTGTATAATTACTGTATATCATCACTGCAGCATCGCCAGTGCTCTCCTACATCTAGTGCTGGTGAGTTATACTGTATAATTACTGTGTATCATCACTGCAGCCTCACCAGTGCTCTCCTACATCTAGTGCTGGTGCGTTATACTGTATAATTACTGTGTATCATCACTGCAGCCTCACCAGTGCTCTCCTACATCTAGTGCTGGTGATTATACTATATAATCATTGTGTATCATCACTGCAGTCTCATCAGAGCTCTCCTACATCTAGTGCTGGGGAGTTATACTGTATAATTACTGTGTATCATCCCTGCAGCCTCACCAGTGCTCTCCTACATCTAGTGCTGGTGATTATACTGTATAATCATTGTGTATCATCACTGCAGCCTCACCAGTGCTCTTCTACATCAAGTGCTGGTGAGTTATACTGTATAATTATTGTGTATCATCACTGCATCCTCACCAGCGCTCTCCTACACCTAGTGCTGGTGAGTTATACTGTATAATTATTGTGTATCATCACTGCAGCCTCACCAGTGCTCTCCTACATCTTGTACTGGTGAGTTATACTGTATAATTACTGTGTATCATCACTGCAGCCTCACCAGCACTCTCCTAAACCTAGTGCTGGTGAGTTATACTGTATAATTTTTGTGTATCATCACTGCAGCCTCACCAGCGCTCTCCTACATCTAGTGCTGGTGAGTTATACTGTATAATTACTGTGTATCATCACTGCAGCCCCACCAGTGCTCTCCTACATCTAGTGCTGATGCATTATACTGTATAATCATTGTGTATCATCACTGCAGCCTCATCAGCGCTCTCCTACATCTAGTGCTGGTGATTATACTGTATAATTACTGTGTATCATCACTGCAGCCTCACCAGTGCTCTCCTACATCTAGTGCTGGTGCATTATACTGTATAATTACTGTGTATCATCACTGCAGCCTCACCAGTGCTCTCCTACATCTAGTGCTGGTGCATTATACTGTATAATTACTGTGTGTCATCACTGCAGCCTCACCAGTGCTCTCCTACATCTAGTGCTGGAGACTTATACTGTATAATTACTGTGTGTCATCACTGCAGCCTCACCAGTGCTCTCCTACATCTAGTGCTGGAGACTTATACTGTATAATCATTGTGTATCATCACTGCAGCGTCACCAGTGCTCTCCTACATCTAGTGCTGGTGTGTTATACTTTATAATTACTGTGTATCATCACTGCAGCGTCACCAGCGCTCTCCTACATCTAGTGCTGGTGCGTTATACAGTAAAATCATTGTGCATCATCACTGCAGCATCACCAGTGCTCTCCTACATCTAGTGCTGGTGAGTTATACTTTATAATTATTGTGTATCATCACTGCAGCATCACCAGTGCTCTCCTACATCTAGTGCTGGTGCGTTATACTGTATAATCATTGTGCATCATCACTGCAGCGACACCAGTGCTCTCCTACATCTAGTGCTGGTGCATTATACTGTATAATTACTGTGTATCATCACTGCAGCATCACCAGTGCTCTCCTACATCTAGTGCTGGTACATTATACTGTATAATCATTGTGTATCATCACTGCAGCGTCACCAGTGCTCTCCTACATCTAGTGCTGGGGCATTATACTGTATAATTACTGTGTATCATCACTGCAGTCTCATCAGAGCTCTCCTACATCTAGTGCTGGGGAGTTATACTGTATAATTATTGTGTATCATCACTGCAGCCTCACCAGTGCTCTCCTACACCTAGTGCTGGTGATTATACTGTATAATCATTGTGTATCATCACTGCAGCCTCACCAGTGCTCTTCTACATCAAGTGCTGGTGAGTTATACTGTATAATTATTGTGTATCATCACTGCATCCTCACCAGCGCTCTCCTACACCTAGTGCTGGTGAGTTATACTGTATAATTATTGTGTATCATCACTGCAGCCTCACCAGTGCTCTCCTACATCTTGTACTGGTGAGTTATACTGTATAATTACTGTGTATCATCACTGCAGCCTCACCAGCACTCTCCTAAACCTAGTGCTGGTGAGTTATACTGTATAATTTTTGTGTATCATCACTGCAGCCTCACCAGCGCTCTCCTACATCTAGTGCTGGTGAGTTATACTGCATAATTACTGTGTATCATCACTGCAGCCCCACCAGTGCTCTCCTACATCTAGTGCTGATGCATTATACTGTATAATCATTGTGTATCATCACTGCAGCCTCATCAGCGCTCTCCTACATCTAGTGCTGGTGATTATACTGTATAATTACTGTGTATCATCACTGCAGCCTTACCAGTGCTCTCCTACATCTATTGCTGATGCATTATACTGTATAATCATTGTGTATCATCACTGCCGCCTCACCAGCGCTCTCCTACATCTAGTGCTGGTGATTATACTGTATAATTACTGTGTATCATCACTGCAGCCTCACCAGTGCTCTCCTACATCTAGTGCTGGTGCATTATACTGTATAATTACTGTGTATCATCACTGCAGCCTCACCAGTGCTCTCCTACATCTAGTGCTGGTGCATTATACTGTATAATTACTGTGTGTCATCACTGCAGCCTCACCAGTGCTCTCCTACATCTAGTGCTGGAGACTTATACTGTATAATTACTGTGTGTCATCACTGCAGCCTCACCAGTGCTCTCCTACATCTAGTGCTGGAGACTTATACTGTATAATCATTGTGTATCATCACTGCAGCGTCACCAGTGCTCTCCTACATCTAGTGCTGGTGTGTTATACTTTATAATTACTGTGTATCATCACTGCAGCATCACCAGCGCTCTCCTACATCTAGTGCTGGTGCGTTATACAGTAAAATCATTGTGCATCATCACTGCAGCATCACCAGTGCTCTCCTACATCTAGTGCTGGTGAGTTATACTTTATAATTATTGTGTATCATCACTGCAGCATCACCAGTGCTCTCCTACATCTAGTGCTGGTGCGTTATACTGTATAATCATTGTGCATCATCACTGCAGCGCCACCAGTGCTCTCCTACATCTAGTGCTGGTGCATTATACTGTATAATTACTGTGTATCATCACTGCAGCATCACCAGTGCTCTCCTACATCTAGTGCTGGTACATTATACTGTATAATCATTGTGTATCATCACTGCAGCGTCACCAGTGCTCTCCTACATCTAGTGCTGGGGCATTATACTGTATAATTACTGTGTATCATCACTGCAGTCTCACCAGTGCTCTCCTACATCTAGTGCTGGTGCATTATACTGTATAATTACTGTGTATCATCACTGCAGCCTCACCAGTGCTCTCCTACATCTAGTGCTGGTGCGTTATACAGTATAATCATTGTGTATCATCACTACAGCCTCACCAGCACTCTCCTACATCTAGTGCTGGTGATTATACTGTATAATCATTGTGTTTCATCACTGCAGCGTCACCAGTGCTCTCCTACATCTAGTGCTGGTGCGTTATACTGTATAATTACTGTGTATCATCACTGCAGCCTCACCAGTGCTCTCCTACATCTAGTGTTGTTGATTATACTGTGTAATTACTGTGTATCATCACTGCAGCCTCACCACCACTCTCCTACATCTACTGCTGGTGCGTTATACTGTATAATTACTGTGTATCATCACTGCAGCCTCACCAGTGCTCTGCTACATCTAGTGCTGGTGATTATACTGTATAATTATTGTGTATCATCACTGCAGTCTCATCAGTGCTCTCCTACATCTAGTGCTTGGGAGTTATACTGTATAATTACTGTGTATCATCACTGCAGCCTCACCAGTGCTCTCCTACATCTAGTGCTGGTGAGTTATACTGTATAATTACTGTGTATCATCACTGCAGCATCGCCAGCGCTCTCCTACATCTAGTGCTGGTGATTATACTGTATAATTACTGTGTATCATCACTGCAGCCTCAGCAGTGCTCTCCTACATCGAGTGCTGGTGCGTTATACTGTATAATCATTGTGTATCATCACTGCAGCCTCACCAGTGCTCTCCTACATCGAGTGCTGGTGTGTTATACTGTATAATCATTGTGTATCATCACTGCAGCCTCACCAGTGCTCTCCTACATCTAGTGCTGGTGACTTATACTGTATAATCATTGTGTATCATCACTGCAGCATTGCCAGCGCTCTCCTACTTCTAGTGCTGGTGAGTTATACTGTATAATCATTGTGTATCATCACTACAACGTCACCAGTGCTCTCCTACATCTAGTGCTGGTGCGTTATACAGTATAATCATTGTGTATCATCACTGCAGCCTCACCAGTGCTCTCCATCATCTAGTGCTGGTGATTATACTGTATAATCATTGTGTATCATCACTGCAGCATCGCCAGCGCTCTCCTACATCTAGTGCTGGTGATTTATACTGTATAATCATTGTGTACCATCACTTCAGCGTCACCAGTGCTCTCCTACATCTAGTGCTGGTGCGTTATACAGTATAATCATTGTGTATCATCACTGCAGCCTCACCAGTGCTCTCCTACATCTAGGGCTGGTGAGTTATACTGTATAATTACTGTATATCATCACTGCAGCATCGCCAGTGCTCTCCTACATCTAGTGCTGGTGAGTTATACTGTATAATTACTGTGTATCATCACTGCAGCCTCACCAGTGCTCTCCTACATCTAGTGCTGGTGCGTTATACTGTATAATTACTGTGTATCATCACTGCAGCCTCACCAGTGCTCTCCTACATCTAGTGCTGGTGATTATACTATATAATCATTGTGTATCATCACTGCAGTCTCATCAGAGCTCTCCTACATCTAGTGCTGGGGAGTTATACTGTATAATTACTGTGTATCATCACTGCAGCCTCACCAGTGCTCTCCTACATCTAGTGCTGGTGAGTTATACTGTATAATTATTGTGTATCATCACTGCAGCCTCACCAGTGCTCTCCTACACCTAGTGCTGGTGATTATACTGTATAATCATTGTGTATCATCACTGCAGCCTCACCAGTGCTCTTCTACATCAAGTGCTGGTGAGTTATACTGTATAATTATTGTGTATCATCACTGCATCCTCACCAGCGCTCTCCTACACCTAGTGCTGGTGAGTTATACTGTATAATTATTGTGTATCATCACTGCAGCCTCACCAGTGCTCTCCTACATCTTGTACTGGTGAGTTATACTGTATAATTACTGTGTATCATCACTGCAGCCTCACCAGTGCTCTCCTAAACCTAGTGCTGGTGAGTTATACTGTATAATTTTTGTGTATCATCACTGCAGCCTCACCAGCGCTCTCCTACATCTAGTGCTGGTGAGTTATACTGTATTATTACTGTGTATCATCACTGCAGCCCCACCAGTGCTCTCCTACATCTAGTGCTGATGCATTATACTGTATAATCATTGTGTATCATCACTGCAGCCTCATCAGCGCTCTCCTACATCTAGTGCTGGTGATTATACTGTATAATTACTGTGTATCATCACTGCAGCCTTACCAGTGCTCTCCTACATCTATTGCTGATGCATTATACTGTATAATCATTGTGTATCATCACTGCCGCCTCACAAGCGCTCTCCTACATCTAGTGCTGGTGATTATACTGTATAATTACTGTGTATCATCACTGCAGCCTCACCAGTGCTCTCCTACATCTAGTGCTGGTGCATTATACTGTATAATTACTGTGTATCATCACTGCAGCCAAACCAGTGCTCTCCTACATCTAGTGCTGGTGCATTATACTGTATAATTACTGTGTGTCATCACTGCAGCCTCACCAGTGCTCTCCTACATCTAGTGCTGGTGACTTATACTGTATAATCATTGTGTATCATCACTGCAGCGTCACCAGTGCTCTCCTACATCTAGTGCTGGTGTGTTATACTTTATAATTACTGTGTATCATCACTGCAGCGTCACCAGCACTCTCCTACATCTAGTGCTGGTGCGTTATACAGTATAATCATTGTGCATCATCACTGCAGCGTCACCAGTGCTCTCCTACATCTAGTGCTGGTGAGTTATACTTTATAATTATTGTGTATCATCACTGCAGCGTCACCAGTGCTCTCCTACATCTAGTGCTGGTGCGTTATACTGTATAATCATTGTGCATCATCACTGCAGCGACACAAGTGCTCTCCTACATCTAGTGCTGGTGCATTATACTGTATAATTACTGTGTATCATCACTGCAGCGTCACCAGTGCTCTCCTACATCTAGTGCTGGTACATTATACTGTATAATCATTGTGTATCATCACTGCAGCGTCACCAGTGCTCTCCTACATCTAGTGCTGGTGCGTGATACTGTATAATCATTGTGTATCATCACTGCAGCATCACCAGTGCTCTCCTACATCTAGTGCTGATGCATTATACTGTATAATTACTGTGTATCATCACTGCAGCCTCACCAGTGCTCTCCTACATCTAGTGCTGGTGCGTTATACTGTATAATTACTGTGTATCATCACTGCAGCGTCACCAACGCTCTCCTACATCTAGTGCTGGTGCGTTATACTGTATAATTACTGTGTGTTATCACTGCAGCCCCACCAGTGCTCTCCTACATCTAGTGCTGATGCATTATACTGTATAATCATTGTGTATCATCACTGCAGCCTCACCAGCGCTCTCCTACATCTAGTGCTGGTGATTATACTGTATAATCATTGTGTATCATCACTGCCACCTCACCAGCGCTCTCCTACATCTAGTGCTGATGCATTATACTGTATAATCATTGTGTATCATCACTGCCGCCTCACCAGTGCTCTCCTACATCTAGTGCTGATGCATTATACTGTATAATCATTGTGTATCATCACTGCCGCCTCACCAGCGCTCTCCTACATCTAGTGCTGGTGATTATACTGTATAATTACTGTGTATCATCACTGCAGCCTCACCAGTGCTCTCCTACATCTAGTGCTGGTGCATTATACTGTATAATTACTGTGTATCATCACTGCAGCCTCACCAGTGCTCTCCTACATCTAGTGCTGGTGCATTATACTATATAATTACTGGGTGTCATCACTGCAGCCTCACCAGTGCTCTCCTACATCTAGTGCTGGAGACTTTTACTGTATAATCATTGTGTATCATCCCTGCAGCGTCACCAGCGCTCTCCTACATCTAGTGCTGGTGTGTTATACTGTATAATCATTGTGCATCATCACTGCAGCGTCACCAGTGCTCTCCTACATCTAGTGCTGGTGAGTTATACTTTATAATTATTGTGTATCATCACTGCAGCGTCACCAGTGCTCTCCTATATCTAGTGCTGGTGCGTTATACTGTATAATCATTGTGCATCATCACTGCAGCGACACCAGTGCTCTCCTACATCTAGTGCTGGTGCATTATACTGTATAATTACTCTGTATCAT
This sequence comes from Taudactylus pleione, assembly GCA_031769625.1. NCBI lineage: Eukaryota > Metazoa > Chordata > Amphibia > Anura > Myobatrachidae > Taudactylus > Taudactylus pleione. Next base: position 73,503 of record JAUIMM010003654.1, read on the forward strand.
CACTGCAGCATCACCAGTGCTCTCCTACATCTAGTGCTGGTACATTATACTGTATAATCATTGTGTATCATCACTGCAGCATCACCAGTGCTCTCCTACATCTAGTGCTGGTGCATTATACTGTATAATTACTGTGTATCATCACTGCAGCGTCACCAGTGCTCTCCTACATCTAGTGCTGGTGCTTTATACTGTATAATTACTGTGTATCATCACTGCAGCCTCACCAGTGCTCTCCTACATCTAGTGCTGGTGCGTTATACTGTATAATTACTGTGTATCATCACTGCAGCCTCACCAGTGCTCTCCTACATCTAGTGCTGATGCATTATACTGTATAATCATTGTGTATCATCACTGCCGCCTCACCAGCGCTCTCCTACATCTAGTGCTGGTGATTATACTGTATAATTACTGTGTATCATCACCGCAGCCTCACCAGTGCTCTCCTACATCTAGTGCTGGTGCATTATACTGTATAATTACTGTGTATCATCACTGCAGCCTCACCAGTGCTCTCCTACATCTAGTGCTGGTGAGTTATACTTTATAATTATTGTGTATCATCACTGCAGCGTCACCAGTGCTCTCCTACATCTAGTGCTGGTGATTATACTGTATAATCATTGTGTATCATCACTGCCTCCTCACCAGCGCTCTCCTACATCTAGTGCTGATGCATTATACTGTATAATCATTGTGTATCATCACTGCCGCCTCACCAGTGCTCTCCTACATCTAGTGCTGATGCATTATACTGTATAATCATTGTGTATCATCACTGCCGCCTCACCAGCGCTCTCCTACATCTAGTGCTGGTGATTATACTGTATAATTACTGTGTATCATCACTGCAGCCTCACCAGTGCTCTCCTACATCTAGTGCTGGTGCATTATACTGTATAATTACTGTGTATCATCACTGCAGCCTCACCAGTGCTCTCCTACATCTAGTGCTGGTGCATTATACTGTATAATTACTGTGTGTCATCACTGCAGCGTCACCAGTGCTCTCCTACATCTAGTGCTGGTGCGTTATACTGTATAATCATTGTGCATCATCACTGCAGCGAAACCAGTGCTCTCCTACATCTAGTGCTGGTGCATTATACTGTATAATTACTGTGTATCATCACTGCAGCGTCACCAGTGCTCTCCTACATCTAGTGCTGGTACATTATACTGTATAATCATTGTGTATCATCACTGCAGCATCACCAGTGCTCTCCTACATCTAGTGCTGGTGCGTTATACTGTATAATCATTGTGTATCATCACTACAGCATCACCAGTGCTCTCCTACATCTAGTGCTGATGCATTATACTGTATAATTACTGTGTATCATCACTGCAGCCTCACCAGTGCTCTCCTACATCTAGTGCTGGTGCGTTATACTGTATAATTACTGTGTATCATCACTGCAGCGTCACCAACGCTCTCCTACATCTAGTGCTGGTGCGTTATACTGTATAATTACTGTGTGTCATCACTGCAGCCCCACCAGTGCTCTCCTACATCTAGTGCTGATGCATTATACTGTATAATCATTGTGTATCATCACTGCAGCCTCACCAGCGCTCTCCTACATCTAGTGCTGGTGATTATACTGTATAATCATTGTGTATCATCACTGCCGCCTCACCAGCACTCTCCTACATCTAGTGCTGATGTATTATACTGTATAATCATTGTGTATCATCACTGCCGCCTCACCAGCGCTCTCCTACATCTAGTGCTGATGCATTATACTGTATAATCATTGTGTATCATCACTGCCGCCTCACCAGCGCTCTCCTACATCTAGTGCTGGTGATTATACTGTATAATTACTGTGTATCATCACTGCAGCCTCACCAGTGCTCTCCTACATCTAGTGCTGGTGCATTATACTGTATAATTACTGTGTATCATCACTGCAGAATCACCAGTGCTCTCCTACATCTAGTGCTGGTACATTATACTGTATAATCATTGTGTATCATCACTGCAGCGTCACCAGTGCTCTCCTACATCTAGTGCTGGTGCATTATACTGTTAGTTACTGTTTATCATCACTGCAGTCTCACCAGTGCTCTCCTACATCTAGTGCTGGTGCATTATACTGTATAATTACTGTGTAATCATCACTGCAGCGTCACCAGTGCTCTCCTACATCTAGTGCTGGTGCTTTATACTGTATAATTACTGTGTATCATCACTGCAGCCTCACCAGTGCCTCTCCTACATCTTGTGCTGGTGCGTTATACTGTATAATTACTGTGTATCATCACTGCAGCCTCACCAGTGCTCTCCTACATCTAGTGCTGATGCATTATACTGTATAATCATTGTGTATCATCACTGCCGCCTCACCAGCGCTCTCCTACATCTAGTGCTGGTGATTATACTGTATAATTACTGTGTATCATCACCGCAGCCTCACCAGTGCTCTCCTACATCTAGTGCTGGTGCATTATACTGTATAATTTCAGTGTATCATCACTGCAGCCTCACCAGTGCTCTCCTACATCTAGTGCTGGTGAGTTATACTTTATAATTATTGTGTATCATCACTACAGCGTCACCAGTGCTCTCCTACATCTAGTGCTGGTACATTATACTGTACAATCATTGTGTATCATCACTGCAGCGTCACTAGTGCTCTCCTACATCTAGTGCTGGTGCGTTATACTGTATAACTCATTGTGTATCATCACTGCAGCATCAGCAGCGCTCTCCTACATCTACTGCTGGTGATTATACTGTATAATCATTGTGTATCATCACTGCCTCCTCACCAGCGCTCTCCTACATCTAGTGCTGATGCATTATACTGTATAATCATTGTGTATCATCACTGCCGCCTCACCAGTGCTCTCCTACATCTAGTGCTGATGCATTATACTGTACAATCATTGTGTATCATCACTGCCGCCTCACCAGCGCTCTCCTACATCTAGTGCTGGTGATTATACTGTATAATTACTGTGTATCATCACTGCAGCCTCATCAGTGCTCTCCTACATCCTAGTGCTGGTGCATTATACTGTAGAATTACTGTGTATCATCACTGCAGCCTCACCAGTGCTCTCCTACATCTAGTGCTGGTGCATTATACTGTATAATTACTGTGTGTCATCACTGCAGCCTCACCAGTGCTCTCCTACATCTAGTGCTGGAGACTTATACTGTATAATCATTGTGTATCATCACTGCAGCATCACCAGTGCTCTCCTACATCTAGTGCTGGTGTGTTATACTTTATAATTACTGTGTATCATCACTGCAGCGTCACCAGCGCTCTCCTACATCTAGTGCTGGTGCGTTATACAGTAAAATCATTGTGCATCATCACTGCAGCATCACCAGTGCTCTCCTACATCTAGTGCTGGTGAGTTATACTTTATAATTATTGTGTATCATCACTGCAGCATCACCAGTGCTCTCCTACATCTAGTGCTGGTGCGTTATACTGTATAATCATTGTGCATCATCACTGCAGCGACACCAGTGCTCTCCTACATCTAGTGCTGGTGCATTATACTGTATAATTACTGTGTATCATCACTGCAGCATCACCAGTGCTCTCCTACATCTAGAGCTGGTACATTATACTGTATAATCATTGTGTATCATCACTGCAGCATCACCAGTGCTCTCCTACATCTAGTGCTGGGGCATTATACTGTATAATTACTGTGTATCATCACTGCAGTCTCACCAGTGCTCTCCTACATCTAGTGCTGGTGCATTATACTGTATAATCATTGTGTATCATCACTGCAGCCTCACCAGTGCTCTCCTACATCTAGTGCTGGTGCATTATACTGTATAATCATTGTGTATCATCACTGCAGCGTCACCAGTGCTCTCCTACATCTAGTGCTGGTGTGTTATACTTTATAATTACCTGTGTATCATAACTGCAGCATCACCAGCGCTCTCCTACATCTAGTGCTGGTGCGTTATACTGTATAATCATTGTGCATCATCACTGCAGCGTCACCAGTGCTCTCCTACATCTAGTGCTGGTGAGTTATACTTCATAATTATTGTGTATCATCACTGCAGCGTCACCAGTGCTCTCCTACATCTAGTGCAGGTGCGTTATACTGTATAATCATTGTGCATCATCACTGCCCCCGCCTCACCAGCGCCTCTCCTACATCTAGTGCTGGTGATTATACTGTATAATTACTGTGTATCATCACTGCAGCCTCACCAGTGCTCTCCTACATCTAGTGCTGGTGCATTATACTGTATAATTACTGTGTATCATCACTGCAGCCCTCACCAGTGCTCTCCTACATCTAGTGCTGGTGCATTATACTGTATAATTACTGTGTGTCATCACTGCAGCCTCACCAGTGCTTCTCCTACCCGTATCTAGTGCTGGAGACTTATACTGTATAATTACTGTGTGTCATCACTGCAGCCTCACCAGTGCTCTCCTACATCTAGTGCTGGAGACTTATACTGTATAATCATTGTGTATCATCACTGCAGCGTCACCAGTGCTCTCCTACATCTAGTGCTGGTGTGTTATACTTTATAATTACTGTGTATCATCACTGCAAGCGTCACCAGCGCTCTCCTACATCTAGTGCTGGTGTGTTATACAGTAAAATCATTGTGCATCATCACTGCAGCATCACCAGTGCTCTCCTACATCTAGTGCTGGTGAGTTATACTTTATAATTATTGTGTATCATCACTGCAGCATCACCAGTGCTCTCCTACATCTAGTGCTGGTGCGTTATACTGTATAATCATTGTGCATCATCACTGCAGCGCCACCAGTGCTTCTCCTACATCTAGTGCTGGTGCATTATACTGTATAATTACTGTGTATCATCACTGCAGCATCACCAGTGCTCTCCTACATCTAGTGCTGTGTACATTATACTGTATAATCATTGTGTATCATCACTGCAGCGTCACCAGTGCTCTCCTACATCTAGTGCTGGGGCATTATACTGTATAATTACTGTGTATCATCACTGCAGTCTCACCAGTGCTCTCCTACATCTAGTGCTGGTGCATTATACTGTATAATTACTGTGTATCATCACTGCAGCCTCACCAGTGCTCTCCTACATCTAGTGCTGGTGCGTTATACAGTATAATCATTGTGTATCATCACTACAGCCTCACCAGCACTCTCCTACATCTAGTGCTGGTGATTATACTGTATAATCATTGTGTTTCATCACTGCAGCGTCACCCAGTGCTCTCCTACATCTAGTGCTGGTGCGTTATACTGTATAATTACTGTGTATCATCACTGCAGCCTCACCAGTGCTCTCCTACATCTAGTGTTTGTTGATTATACTGTGTAATTACTGTGTATCATCACTGCAGCCTCACCACCACTCTCCTACATCTACTGCTGGTGCGTTATACTGTATAATTACTGTGTATCATCACTGCAGCCTCACCAGTGCTCTCCTACATCTAGTGCTGGTGATTATACTGTATAATTATTGTGTATCATCACTGCAGTCTCATCAGTGCTCTCCTACATCTAGTGCTTGGGAGTTATACTGTATAATTACTGTGTATCATCACTGCAGCCTCACCAGTGCTCTCCTACATCTAGTGCTGGTGAGTTATACTGTATAATTACTGTGTATCATCACTGCAGCATCGCCAGCGCTCTCCTACATCTAGTGCTGGTGATTATACTGTATAATTACTGTGTATCATCACTGCAGCCTTCAGCAGTGCTCTCCTACATCGAGTGCTGGTGCGTTATACTGTATAATCATTGTGTATCATCACTGCAGCCTCACACCAAGTGCTCTTCCTACATCGAGTGCTGGTGTGTTATACTGTATAATCATTGTGTATCATCACTGCAGCCTCACCAGTGCTCTCCTACATCTAGTGCTGGTGACTTATACTGTATAATCATTGTGTATCATCACTGCAGCATTGCCAGCGCTCTCCTACTTCTAGTGCTGGTGAGTTATACTGTATAATCATTGTGTATCATCACAACAACGTCACCAGTGCTCTCCTACATCTAGTGCTGGTGCGTTATACAGTATAATCATTGTGTATCATCACTGCAGCCTCACCAGTGCTCTCCATCATCTAGTGCTGGTGATTATACTGTATAATCATTGTGTATCATCACTGCAGCATCGCCAGCGCTCTCCTACATCTAGTGCTGGTGATTTATAACTGTATAATCATTGTGTACCATCACTTCAGCGTCACCAGTGCTCTCCTACATCTAGTGCTGGTGCGTTATACAGTATAATCATTGTTGTATCATCACTGCAGCCTCACCAGTGCTCTCCTACATCTAGGGCTGGTGAGTTATACTGTATAATTACTGTATATCATCACTGCAGCATCGCCAGTGCTCTCCTACATCTAGTGCTGGTGAGTTATACTGTATAATTACTGTGTATCGATCACTGCAGCCTCACCAGTGCTCTCCTACATCTAGTGCTGGTGCGTTATACTGTATAAATTACTGTGTATCATCACTGCAGCCTCACCAGTGCTCTCCTACATCTAGTGCTGGTGATTATACTATAAAATCATTGTGTATCATATCACTGCAGTCTCATCAGAGCTCTCCTACATCTAGTGCTGGGGAGTTATACTGTATAATTACTGTGTATCATCACTGCAGCCTCACCAGTGCTCTCCTACATCTAGTGCTGGTGAGTTATACTGTATAATTATTGTGGTATCATCACTGCAGCCTCACCAGTGCTCTCCTACACCTAGTGCTGGTGATTATACTGTATAATCATTGTGTATCATCACTGCAGCCTCACCAGTGCTCTTCTACATCAAGTGCTGGTGAGTTATACTGTATAATTATTGTGTATCATCACTGCATCCTCACCAGCGCTCTCCTACACCTAGTGCTGGTGAGTTATACTGTATAATTATTGTGTATCATCACTGCAGCCTCACCAGTGCTCTCCTACATCTTGTACTGTGAGTTATACTGTATAATTACTGTGTATCATCACTGCAGCCTCACCAGTGCTCTCCTAAACCTAGTGCTGGTGAGTTATACTGTATAATTTTTGTGTATCATCACTGCAGCCTCACCAGCGCTCATCCCTACATCTAGTGCTGGTGAGTTATACTGTATTATTACTGTGTATCATCACTGCAGCCCCACCAGTGCTCTCCTACATCTAGTGCTGATGCATTATACTGTATAATCATTGTGTATCATCACTGCAGCCTCATCAGCGCTCTCCTACATCTAGTGCATGGTGATTATACTGTATAATTACTGTGTATCATCACTGCAGCCTTACCAGTGCTCTCCTACATCTATGCTGATGCATTATACTGTATAATCATTGTGTATCATCACTGCCGCCTCACCAGCGCTCTCCTACATCTAGTGCTGGTGATTATACTGTATAATTACTGTGTATCATCACTGCAGCCTCACCAGTGCTCTCCTACATCTAGTGCTGGTGCATTATACTGTATAATTACTGTGTATCATCACTGCAGCCTCACCAGTGCTCTCCTACATCTAGTGCTGGTGCATTATACTGTATAATTACTGTGTGTCATCACTGCATGCCTCACCA